>JBBPPX010000244.1:0-40966 GCA_038092235.1 Leccinum boreale | reverse complement strand
AGAGCGCCTCCTCGAACTCCAGCTGACGCCAGAGAAACTCGAGCACTGGGTTGACATCGCCGGCTCTCTGATCCACTGTGGCAAGACGTACCAGCCCAGCAGTTCAGTCGGTGAGCTATTCTCCTCGATTATCTACCGGGAATATATTTTCTGACTTTTTCTCTTTCTCTTTATTCAGAGTCGCTCAACGTCTTTTACGCCAACCCGCTTCGTGGAAGCAAGGAAGACTGGTTGAACAAACAGCTCAAGCCCTGGGCAGGGTTCAGCCGCAGCGAGCCCACGTACACGGACGTCCCCGGACAGCACTACACACTCATGGACTTTGACCACGTCCCCGGCTTCCAAAAGATCTTCCGCAGTCAGCTCGAGGCGCGCGGTCTCTAAAGTTCCGGTCGTCGCTCAGTGCATTGAAATTTACAAAGGGTGGTCTAGTATAGTCGATGTCTATTACGCAATATCGTTATGTTTCATTTCTTCTCCATGGCCTGTCATAGAACTGCAATGTCTTCCTATTCTCTCTCTCTCTCTCTCTCTTTAATATTATCTGGCACGCCGAATGATAATACACAACACTCTCTCGCATGTTCTATGAAGTGTGAACTTCGTCAATGATCTTGAGTGCGATTTTCAGAAGTTCCCGCATTTTCGACTATTCCACTCAAGTATATACCTGGCTAATATGTAGAGTTTATGTCACCAGGCATCGAACGCTCGAGATTTGGCCAACCGTATTCTTGCTCTACATAAAGTCCCGATCGGTCAAATCTGGCGCTAGTCTAATGGCCATAGGATTTGCACGCGACAGAATAAAGTAGATACACATAAACCTCTTTATCTCTCTCTCCCTCCCCTCCTCTCCCAAAACCCCTTCGCGGGCCGACCCGAGCCGCCGCGGGCCTTATCCTGTCCATTTCCCGTCTCTATCATATCCGTCTCCGATCCAGGCCCAAGTGGTTCCCGCACCATCACGGCCCCGCCCGAAGTAGAGCTCGTTCTTGACATCGACACAGAACTCGCATTCCCGCTTGTGTTTCCCAACTTGTCACCGAATATGCGACTTCGCGCTTCTTGATACTGTGCTTCGCGCTCTGCCAGCGTGCCCCTCTGGCCCGGGGATGTCACTCCCGATCTAGAACCAGAGCCCGCGGAATGCCCTTGTGAGGACGAAGACAACGAGGTAGATGATAGTGTTCCCGTGTTGTTGCCGCTGGCATTCGGAGACGGTCGTTTCAGGATACGCAGCGTCGGTTGGAGTGCGGCAGGCGGCGGAGGCTGGGAGCTTTGGCTCGTGCTCGCAGGCGCAACGATGAGCTTGGGCATCGGTCCGCTCTTGTTACTGAGTTCAGATCACCGCGCGAGCATGCGTACGTGTGTGGACGGGAAGGAACGATGTCACGCACGAAGGCGTTCAACGGAAAATACCATGTAAACTGGAAGATCAGCACGAAACGCAGGGCGAGTCAGAAATAGGACGGACTCACGCTTCCTCCCAGATCTTGTTGCTGTCTTCACCCCTTCCCGACGAATCTGGACCCGGAGCGGTACCGTCTTTTCTGGTCAAACTCGCCTTTCCATTCATATCTCTCTCCTCTTTCCCTCCTATATCCTTCTCTGGCTCCTCCCCCTCCTCGTCCTCCTCGTCATCCCAATCGTCACGCACGACCTTTGCCTTTGCCGCCTGCTTCAGATTGGGAGTCCGCTTCACCAATCCAGCCCTTCCACTCCCCTACAAACCCGGGTCCCACAGCAGCAAATGGAATGTCGACATACCCATCCAAATCAACGAGACGATGAGTAGCCGTAAGCGATTGGGCGCTTCTCGTGTAAAGCCAAGACTTCAACCTTACCAGTGAATCTTGATCCCACGCGCCACTCTCGCTCATCAGTGCCATTGAGACACGTTTTGACTCTTCCTAAGGCGAATTCCACTCGAGTCTTCACGGGGCTGCTGACAGAATCCCGGTACCACACACCAATGGATAAGAAATGAGCGTTGGCAGGTGCGAGTGGTATCCGCAGGGGGACTTGAACAGCTAGCCGAGTTCGCTGAGTTCGAAGTGGAAGCAAGTACAAGAACGATCCCAAGTTTAGTTCCTTTCCAGATTTCCATGATACCAATACAAATTCGTATCAGACTCCTTAAAATCGCCTCCATCCTTTCCTTCATGCCCCACCGAGTTGGGCAACCTCATACAGATACGTCCCGAGCACCTTGGTCTGAAAAAAAATGATGAAGAACTGGTACCGATCACAATCTGATGCCACACGTACCCCTTCAATAAAGTTGGACATGTCCAACTTTTCGTTCGTCGAGCTATATATTAACCGCACATTCGCATGAGCGATCACAACAAGGTTGTAAATGCACGTACTGCGCCCCGTCGTCTGACCGACCCATTGGAAGCAATAGCACGTTCACACCTAATTTCTCCGCAAACGTGAGCGTCACAGGGATCGACCCCCCCTCGCGCGTATAATCAGGCGACTTGTTCCAGATCGCCTAGTCAACAAACCACGGTTCAGTCCCTAGCATTCTGCAGGCATACGAAGAAACGGCACATCCAATGTCAGCGTACCTCGATAGCTTTCCGCGCCGCTTCAAAGTTCCAGTGGTTGACGTCTGCGACCCAGGGCTTGCCTCCGTGAAGATATTCGACACTCATCGTATTTTTGCTGTTCAGCTTGGCGAATTCAGATTCGATGTATGCCTTTACGAGCGGGATGACGATTTCTGGCGTCTGCGGAGGGACGAGACTGCATTAAAAACGAAACAAAGACAATGCTCAGTCGATTGCGTATCCCAATCAATCGATGCGAGACGTCTGTCAAGTGGCATCGCAGGTACGCACCGAAGACTAAACTTTCCGGCTACCTTGGAGGGGATCACAGTCTTGCACCCCGGTTCGGAGAATGCGCCTTGGATTCCGTGAAGGGAGAGCGAGGGGTTGCGCATGCGACCCATGATCACAGTTTCTTTGTGATCCGACAGTGCGATCTAAGCATCCATGTAGGCCAGCCTCGTGTGTGCAATGGAGATTGTCCTACCTCTGCACCGGCTGCCTCTGCGACATCCGCGACGGAATAGTCCATCTTGGTGTATAATTTGCTAACGAGGATAAAGTCATAAGCACGTCCTCCTTTTCACAGGGCAAAGAGCGACGCACATTTCGTTTTCGTCCGGTGGCGGCACCATTGCGTCGATACCGGGAATAAGAATGCGACCGTCATGATCGACGAGTTTGCTCATGAGTTTGATGAGATCCGTCATCGGCTCGTGAACCATGCGTCCAAACAACCCAGAGTGCAGATCTTGACCTGGACCCGACACGTGTAGAGCGAAATAGGCAACCCCGCGAAGACCATACGTCAATGCAGGGGTACGAGTGTTCAGCCAGTAATTGTCAGACTAATAGCGAAAGAATCAGACAGAAGGAAGGAAGCGTAGAGGAGGGAAATGAGGAAATGACGCACGATGCACACACAATCGATGCCCTTGAACCACTCCGAGCCCTCAGCCACCTCCTTCTCGATAAGATCGTCCAGACCCTCGCTCCCGCTTTCCTCCATTCCTTCAAAGCAGAACCGAAGGTTGACAGGGAGTTCGAGACCCTGTGCTTGATGTGCCTCGAGCACGTTCAGCCAACCCATGATAGGACCCTTGTCGTCCGTCGATCCACGCCCATACATCTTCCCGTCCTTCTCGACGAGCTTAAACGGATCCGTGTTCCATCCGTCCGATTGCAGTGCCTAGACACACAACAACCGATACCATATTCAGTGCATCGTTATCTCCACAGACATGTGCATCAGGATTTCAGCATAAGGCAACAACTCACGGGTTGTACGTCATAGTGCCCGTAGATCAACACGGTCTTCTTCTTCGGGTCTTCACCCAATTTTCCGAGGATAGCAGGGGGCAGATCTAGGCGCTGGCCCTGCAACGTTTGGGGTCCGAGATCCTTGAGTACCGTCCTCACGCCGAGCGCCTTGAGTTGCTTGTCGAGCCAGTGACCCATCGCGATCGTTTCGCCGCGATAAGATGCATCGCCGCTGACACTGCGAAAGAGATTCGAGGTGAACATCAGTTCGAAGCCACGTCAACGAAATATTTCAGAGAGATCGAGTACCTCTTGATCTCGACTGCGTCGGAAAGACGTTGAACGAACTTGCCTGCGTTCGCATTGATGTACTCGACGAAACGTGTTTGGTGGGTGGTCATGATGGAGAAGAATCAAGATGTGTGATAACGAGTACTATCTGCCGCAATTTAATTGGGAGTGTGCGATGTGGCAGCAGTCAATTATACTCGCAGTATCTCACGAGCTCACGAGGTTCAAATTCACTTTTGGACGATTATGATCCGGATGTGGGTGGGGAGGGCGCCGAGGCCCGATATCATTAGGATCAACATAAATATTATTGTGGGTGATCTCCAAAGTCTCACTCAGCGCCCGATGCCGGCAGAGAGTATGTACCCATGGTTTTGCGTGTCATAGTAGTTTCCATATTATCATAGGTAATCATAGTAGGTGCCTCAACATACGTCCATCCTATCACTCGCGCCAACCTTCGAAACCGAAGAAACGTCTTCCTCGTCAACAACGATATCTCCAACAAGCTCTGCCGGGAGCTGCGACAGAAACTCTCTGTTGGCCGTTTTGACGTCGTCCTGCGAAAACGATCGTTAACCAACACCAAAGTTACAAAAAAAAAAAAAGGTTCCCGGCACCTTGATCTCATCCATCCAAGGCAGCGCCGCCGCCGGTCCTTCGCTCTCTGGCATCGCCCGCGAATAAAACAGCAAGTACGGTCCAGCACCGAGATGAAGCCCCGCCTGGTCGTTGAGAACCACCTCTTCGGTCACCTGGATGAACAAGTCAAGACTGATCGCGTCGACAAAAACCTCGGTCACCTTTTCGATCAATGAGTCCGCAATCTTCCACCAACAAGACTTGTCCTGCACGTAAGAATATAAATGTTTCCTGCCGTACAGACCGTCGTGCACAAACACCACCCGCAGGTCGTACTGAAACATATCCACGTTAAGCATACCAGGGTCGCAAAAACCCAGAGTCGAACATGCCTTGAGTTGTTGCAACTCCTCGCAGTCAAGCAACGTGTCGGCGCGAGCGCGCAGCGCAACTATATTCTCTTCCGTAGCTGTGCGCATCACCGTCAATGCAGATCACAACGACTTGAAAACAGCCGAGTGCAAACCTTTGAATTCCCCTTCCATGGTCGTCAAGATGTCTTTCAGCTTCCGCGTCGTCGTCTGGAGCGAAGCACCACGCTCCAGGTCATCCTCGGCGCTAGCCACGTTTTCATAGTAAAAGATCACCGATCGCAGGTTTTTTAACGTATCCTTGCCCTATCATATGATTAGAACAAGTCGATCGATGCCTTCGTCCACGACTCACATCGAAATGCGTGAGCGTTTTCTTGTGCAACACGAGCCGCTGCGCCTCATCGAGCAAGGCCTGTCTTTGCGTACGTTTCGCCTGAGCAAGTGCAACGTTCTCCCTCAAAAACTGATCGAGGTATATAGACTTTGGGTACGTGAACGGTTTTCTGTCAGACGTCCCACCTCCGCTGGTGGTGGTAGTAGACGACGAGCGTACGAGCTCGAACGCGACCACCTCAGAGGGTTCGATTATGACGCTTTGTTTACCAGGCTCGGAATGAGGTTTCGACAGCTGTGCAGATAACTGTCCGATGAGATCATTTGACTCCCCACCATTGACGTCGATCGGAACGACCGATGTTTCTCGAAGGACTTCGCCAGGCTCGCTAGCGCGACTACCATATTGAAAGTGCAGCAACCGCGGTCTAAAAATGTACACGTAAGAAGCTTTTGGTGCTGATAGAGCGAGAAATTACTTTGGAAGTGGCTGTCCATCGCGAGCAAACTGATCTATAAAGGCTTTCTCGAGGGTGTTCGATATTCTAATATAGAAAGCTGAACGTCAACCATCAGTCATCGCCCGTACGCTTATACAAAACACGGTGCACCCACTCCGTGATAGTTCTCCGGGAGGCTGCGCGGGCCGTTCCCAGGGCTCGATGTCGAACGCAGGAAGCCGCTTGTCCACGTTGAGATCACACAATCGAGCTAGATCCATGTGTGTGAATATCTCGCTGAGAACCCACAGCTTGTAGTCTGGAGATGAGTCGTGCGTCAGAACCACGTCGTTTGTGAGATCTGTAGTCGTACCTAGGTCGTTCATCGACGGGGTTATCACCTCGTCTTCGTCTTTCGGGACGCGAGGACGCCAGCACGCCGTACGCTCTTTCACTTGAGGGACGTAGAACAACCCCTGGATGATGCTCGCAGCATACACCATCGTATGCATCGAGGGACGCAGCACGACGGGGCTGACAACACCGCGTATTCAGCAAGAAACCCCACAAACCCACTGACTCAAAAACACTGACCATCCATCCCTCCGTAGCTGCTGCTCGACAGGGAACGGCTCCAGCGCGTCCGTATCGCCCATCGTCTCCAAGCTCGCCTCGATGGCACGATTCAAGTTTTGCAAATAATTGGCATCGCTGCTCTCGTTTTGCTACGCACGAACCCAACCGTCAACGACGCCATTCGATACATCGAATAAAACTCACATTCGACGGGACCATCGCCCAACTCGGATCAGGCGGACGCTCGCTCGGACCAAACACCGGCCCATCAGACTGCCCCGCCCCCTGCTGCGTCTGACTCGCCGGAATCGGATTCAACAAACTCTGCTGAGACTGCGATGATGGCACCAGCGGTGTCTGCGCGTACGACGCTGGATACGTCTGTTGCTGCGAACCACCGGCCGTCGGGGCATGATGCATCACGTTCATCGACTCCTGCATCGCCCGCTGCAGATCCTGATCGTCCTCGTCAAACGTCAGATCGATGACAGGCGTGTTCGGTCGAGCAACGATAGAACGCGTCGAGGACCCCGAGCCACTCTGCGTCGCGCCGATCGTCGTCGACCCCATCATCGGCCAGGTTGACGACGAGCCCCCTCCTCCTCCTCCACCACCTCCACCACCACCACCACCTCCGACCCCTGAAGAAGACACGCCACTTCCTCCACCGGAGGCAGTGGCACCGGCCCACCCCTGACTCTGACTCTGCATCCCCACCCCCTCCTCCGCACGCTCGCCCTCGAGAAGCGCCCCAGCAGCCTTGTCCACGTTCGCATCGTACTTTCTCAAAATCCGTCGCACAACCTCGCGATCGAACCCTTCGCCCATCAGACCAACCAGAGCGTCCACGGCCTCTTCTTCTTCCTTCATCTTGATGATCTCGTCAGGTGCCAAGTGCATCTTCAATGGGCTTGAACCGGCGTGTTCGGGGGTTCTATTGCTGTTGCTGTTGCTGCTGCTGCTACGGCGACGACTAAGATGGGGATGATGAGAGTCACGAGGCTGAAGAGTCTCGTCAGAGAGGACGTTCAAGCTCGATTTCGTGTTTGAGCCGGTATCAGTGGGGACGGTGACAATATCCGAGCGAGACTCTGCAGAGTCGTCAAAGTAATAGTTGTCGTCGTCGTCGTCCTGGAAATGCAATGAGTTGTCGACGCCGTCGTCGTCGTCTTTCAAGTCGCGGTGAGCGATCCAACTCCGAATCCGACTCGGTCGTCGTGCCCGTCGGAGCCGCCGGCCCGACTCGCGGGGGTCTAAAGAGGCAGGGCTGAGCTGTTGTACGACAGACGACAACAGAACGCCCAGCGAGCTCGCAGACTTGTTGGGTCTCATCGTGTTCTCGATTCCTGCTGCGATTCAACATGCTCGAGGCCCCACAAACCGCCTCGAGGCGCAGTCGTATACTTCACTCTTATCACACCCCAGTGGCTGAATTCATTCTACATTACCGCCGGACTAGGTACAAAAGATAGCGTAAGGTAGGTATCTCGGGTCATCGACGGCCATCAATGACGCCATACGAAAGCAGAAAAAGTCAGAGCACGATGGCTAATTCTAAGGAAACATCGAGGTCCAATATAAGACGGAGACGAGGCACACCATATAATACACTCCATGACACATGAGGCGATGAAACCACAGATCGACTGATCTTTAAACGTCCCGGGAACGTGCAGGACCACGGGGACGAAGGCGAGAATGTCCACGTGGGCAGTCTTGTTCGGACAATCCAGTCCGCCTCTATTAAAGAGCAGATGTGCATAATCTGTCGAGATTCCCCGTCAAATCACATCAGAAGAACAAGTGTGCCACGTACCATAGATATTGCCCGTTCAAATACAACCCATCCTGTTCCTGCGTCGGCGCACCATGCGTTGCCTGTCCATACGCCATTCCCATTTGCGGAAACGATGTATAATCGTTCCAATACTGAGGATACCGCCCCCCGCTCGTCGATTCGTAGCCTCCATGCGCACCCGTACCACCCGCCGAGTGTCCATTCAACCGTGGTTGTTGCGATGACGTCATACTATGGCGCAGTCGTCGTTCGTCGATCAAACCCGTGCTGTACATTTGAGGTAGGACAGACGTCGTCAACGTCCCCGGGAACGGTGCGTACGAGGCCCCTTCCGAGGTCCAAGGATAGTACGACGAAGAAGACGAAGATTGTGTCGCCGGTAAGGACGTCTGTGAGAAGTCGCCTCCCTGTTCAGCCCCCGTCGACACCCCGGTAAACTGTGTCGAACGCCAAGTCTGAGCGTACGGCTGCGACGGGGCGAGGGAACCTCCGCTCATGGGCATGTGCATGTGTGAACGCTCGTAAGCGTCTTCCGAATCAGCGGCGTGTTCTGCAGCACGTTTTTGTCGTTCTTGGCCGCTCTGACGCGTAATAACTTGTCCGAAACTGGCCTGTTTGGATTCGTTTTTGTTCAGAGGATCGCACCCACGCAATAGTTCATGAGCGCGGGCTGCCGACGGCCACACAGCTTCCATATCTTGCAAAGCATCCATACATTTGGTTAGCCCCATTCGCGCTTGCGGGTCGTTTGGGTAGACCGACACTTGTATAGGTCACATGAGACCTGGATTAGATGATGCATCCGAACAATATACTCACGACTCGTGACGTGCATGATAGCGGCGGTGAACACGTAGAAACAGAGGAAGACGGGTGCACGTTGAAGACAGTACTTTTCGCGGTAAAAGGTCACTGTCGAATCCCGGTCAGCAAATAGTCGTGCACCAGGGACAGCGACCGACCGATAGAGGCGATATGATTTGCCGCGCCAACGCAAAGCTCGTAATTTTTCTTGCTTGCAGCACGCACGTCCGTGTCGTCCCCGTTCTCCGATTTACTGACGTGAAGTTCAGACTTATATTCTTTCCGAAAGGTCGAAAATGAATACGCACTGCTTGCTCGATAGACATCCATGCCGAATGCTAAGGCACGAGTGAGTCTTCAAGAAGCATGACTGGTACGACAGAACGCTCACAAAGGCCGATGCAGCAGCAACGTAGTGCACCAATATTGCATGTGCAACGTCAGGATGTGCGGTAGTGGTATCCTGCTACTGCCTGTCGTGCTCAAGTTGTCCATCGAATCATACAGCAACTCAAAACGCAAATGCTCCTGGAGGTCGAGGTACCACTTATCCAACAACCCTTCCATATGAACGGATTCAGCATGTCTCGAAGTCGGAGTGCGTATAGAATAAATCGACTGGACGATCTTGGACAGGATCGTGGCTGTAGGACATGCATCAAAGGGGGTTCGACGTAAATTCATGCGTTGGACTTACATAGTTTTGCGGACGCAGTGAAGCAGGACAGGATATGGCCCGGAACAGGCGGAATTGTTTCGACGTCCGGGCGGTATCCATGTCCGCTCGTGTCTGGAAGCGAAGACGGATGCGGAGCCCATGCCTCTTTCTCGTCAGGCTGAAGGATAAGATACGGTGAAATTCCAGCCCGGCTAGTAGAAAAAGGACGCACCTCTTCGACACCAGGGAACTGGGTGTCATAGTCCCCGTCGAAGATGGCCAATGGTCTGCCAATGTACGTGCTCACGTAGCCATCCAATATGACGCACCCCCACCAAATTCGCCTCCGTTCTTGCAATTCGCGCGGACCAAACAATCGCCCCATCCCTACACGAGCCCACCCGTCGGCAGCCCTGTGCATGCCCAGGTCTTGAGCCATCCGGACGGCCATCCCCGTGTATACCCATGCCTGTGCCATGGCGCCGATACCGACTTCACGGAAGCCTAGGAGCAACAAAGACTGTACGGTTGAAGGGAGGGATGAGGCATACGTGTTATCAAGTATGTTCTTGGCCTGCAGGAGGAAATCATCTCCTGCTGTCCACATCGGTGCGGGCTCTGATGGGTGTGGAGGCGCCGATGTAGAACCGCGAGCAGAGGGTGAAAAAGAGGGTGAATAGCGGGCAGCTATGGCGAACATGGAGAGTAACAAGAGCGGGGAGACATGGCGTCGCTTGTGCTGTGATGGGGCTGGCGAAGTCCCTGGTTTACCCTGAGTGTAATCAGACGGGGGCGAAGGCGTGTCCGTCGGCGGATTCTGCATGCTAGATGCATAATTGCTCAACGGGAGTGTCAATACATGCATTTGAATATTGCCCTTACCTCCGATAACCTTCCCAAAATGCATCTTTGTGAAGTATTGGAAATGCGGGATGGGCGTAGGTGAAGTAAAGTTCTAGCAAGTGCTCTTGCATCGCATGATCCGGTAACGACTGCGCCAGTTCACTATCCAGCGCAGCGGACGTAAGAGGAAGGTGTCCGGCGTTGGTACTCATTTTGTTGGAAGCTGTGGTCGAGAATGGACCAATAGCTGCCGAGGGTGACACGGGCGCATTCCCCGCGGAGGGTGGAAGTGGAGGCCAAACGCGCGCCTTGGGAAAGCGCCTGAAGCAGAAGCGTCGTCAGCAAGCGACGAACAAGGGTGCAAGTGATCCGCCTACCAAATACCGCCCTCGTTCCTTGCCTCTTCCTTGGAATTGATGCCCAAGAGGTAGAGACCGCTCGCCTTGCCGTGATACCGGACCTGTTCGTCCTCGTTCAAGCTAAGCTGTCCAACAGCGTCGACGACATCATCTTCGTTGTCAGAATCCGTGCTTGTGCCCATGTAGCCAGAAGCATATCCGCTTCCAGATGTATTTTCTGTATTTGCGCGGAGGGGAGAGTATCCGGGACTGGTGCTGCCGTTGCGTGGGATTCCTTGAGGAGGAGAAAGATCTCTCTCATCGGCTCCGACGCGTCGTCGTTGACGCCGAATATGATCACCATCAAAGGGAAGCGAGATATGAAGCGAGGTCTGCAAAGAGCGTGGCTGATGAAGATCGTTTAGCGATACCACATCAGAAGGGGTGGTTGAAGCAGGGTCGATTGCACGCGGGTAGGGTCGGGATTGAAGGGAAGAGGCAAGCAGATTAGCAACGCTGTCCTGCCACTCGTTTGAAGGACTGGGAAGGTATGTCAAAGTGACGGTCCGGTGCGTGGCGGAATGCTTACTGTGTCGAGTAGAGATTGATGCCACTGGCGGAATCTTCTTGGGCTTGTGCGTGTGGCCTTAGTTTGACGTTGCCACTTTTACGACCTCGGATGCCATAGGGTGACGAGTCTACCCGATTCAAAATTTCCCTCGCAAGCGTATCCTACGCGTGAGAGGGTCACGGGAGATATGGGACTGCATGGAAGTGGGCGCTTACCTTTCTCAAGAGGGCGAGGACAGCGCTGAGAGTGCCATTCTCATCTGGGCATTTCCCAGGTGCATCGGAACGGTCTGTTTGGTCTGCTTCCACGGCCAGGAGAATGCCAAGGAGGGCCTCTGTTTGATGGAGCCGTGCCTCGATCGCGTCAATGTACCCCTTGGGCGGACCGCGCTTACGGGAAGGACCCAAGAACGTGCACGCTGACGTAAGAGCGTGAGTGGAGCGGGAATATTGACATATGACGGCATAGCACGAAAAATTCCGAGGACGAGGGATAAGGGAAGTGCATGACGAAGGATGCGTAGACAAGGCCCAAAGGATTGTGCAAGCAACGAGGCGACGATAAGATAAGTTGAAGTGATCGAGGGAGGCCAAGTAGTAGCAGCGGAGTCGACGTGAGATAGAGAGGAATTAAGGGGGGAGATGTGGCGGGAGGAAGAGAGTAGACGGTCAGAGGGAACGGAAAGTGAAAACGATGATGGACTCACGTGTACCGAGCATGATGCAGCTCTTGCATGCGTCGGCATCGGGTGCGCGCTCGCACTTGCATTTGCTCTTGCGGCACTGGTCGCAGGCTGTGAGGGGTGTGAGCGCCGAAGGAGACTCGAGCAAGAGTGGTAGACTTGCCTTTGCTGCTCCTGCGGCGAATGATGCGGTCGTTTGCTGTACCACTGGAGTTGGCGGAGGGGAGGTCGCTGAACTCGTCTGCGTTTTCGTACTCGTCTGGGAATGAGAGTGCTGCGAGTTGTATGGTTCGTTTGGGTGGCCAGGTGTCCATGCCGAAGCGGAAGAGTGGACGGTCAGAAGGGATCGGGAAAGAGAAGGAGAAAGAGTCTGGAGAGTCTCCGTGTGGTGACTCTGACTTTACTGAGGGAGAAGGCGGAGAGTCAGAGAAGGGAAACATTGATGTGGTTTGAATGTGATCTTACAGACAAGTAAATAAGAATGAGCGAGCGTCTTTGTCTTTACCTCCCTTATGGAGTGCGCGATCGTTCGGACAGAGAGGCGAGCCGTCGTCTCCACCGCGTCCCTTTCTCTCCTGCCCTTTTTGGTCCCAATCTCTCCCCCTTTGCTCCCACCCACACACTGCTTCCTTCGGTTCCTATCTACACTAGCCCTTCTCGTCACTTACAATACACTTATACGCTCCTCATTGCAACCGTAACTTTCCGAGATCGACCGATCATGCTCGTTACTAACAGAACTTAGGTATGACATCGCCACGTGCTCTCGTAAGTTTGTTCACTCCGAGGATCTTAGACTTCAACTTCCTTCTCTTGCCCACTCTTGCATCCTGAAACACTCCATCGTCTCCATAGCACCATCTTTGCCACACTTCTCCAAAGCAGCGGGTCCACCGGAGTTGGCGCACTCTGCACCCTCGCCCGATACTTGTGATTCGGCATTCACACTCTCTAGTACTCTATCGCCTTGAATTATTAGTGCTGTCATAATTCAAATTCTCCTCGTCCACAGCCGACCCTTACCTCTCCGACCCGTGTTTGGGCGCAACCTCCACACGTGTCCACAGATCCGGGCATCTTCTCCCGGTCGTTTTATCAATAGGTCCCACGTCGTATACATCACATTCAACAACAAATATTTTCTTTGCCACCCATGTCATACATATCGTCTTTCTTGCACGTCTTCACAGCTGTACCAATAACAATCCTCCTCGGAAGACGCATACCGACAAGCACGCTCGCAAGGACCCTCAAAAAGCGCACTTCTTCGGACCCTTGATGATGATCCTTGCCTATCGGATCTCGCTTATCTTTACAACAGTGTTGCAAATCAGATCAGTGTTCTTTCCGCAACACCCCTTGCTTCTGGTCTAGGTCGTCCTCGCGTGCTTTAGTCCAAGGTAATGCATGGATCTCCGGGATTTATTCATCTGGCCTTTTGCTTTTCTGCTCTGTTCCATTGAAGAGTCTGTTCGCCGAGTCCTTTTTAATTCCACCTTCTATGCCTCTCAACTTCAGGACGCCGCCACCCATCACGTCGCCATTCTATCGTTTCACCCTTTTCGCCTGCTTTCGTGAATTATGGTTCACAACGTCGGTGGACGATGAGACCGATGACGATTAGCAGCCGAGTACCCAGCCATCCAGTGCGAGACATCGGTGGTGAAATTTGCAAAGTTATCTTCCCCGGACCCTTCCGCATCCGCATCCGTAGTCTCCCCCCCATCACGTTGGGCGTCCATCCGTAATAAGCAGAGAGACACCCGAGGATCGCACTAGTCGTAAGTATCGACTCATCCGTACCATCCCGATGACGATCAAGCCACCCATGCCATAATGGTACAGTGCGTTCAAATCTATGTGGCAGAGGAGCCACCAGCCCGGTGGGTCTAATCAACTTCCCTTGCCATCATTTCTAGGAGTTTATCACTGCTCCCATTCCATGCCTGATACGCTCGGATGGCCTTTCACGGCCTACCCTCGTCCAAAATCGGAAAAACCCTGCTGTGAGTGCGGATGCTATTGTAACCCATTGACGTCAGCGAGAGCCCCTGCTCCCATTGAATAGATACAGCATGTCCGATGGCGTCGGAATAAACTGTAGGCGGACGACAATCATGCCAGGCGTTCACCTCTATCAGTCTTGGCGTAACTGAATCGGGACTAAGTACTACTGGCAGGACGCCGTAACGGTCTTGGGCCTCGGAAATCCCACTTGCCCCCGAGCAGCAGCAGGGTCCTTACATTGGTCCTTGCCAAACCTTGTCGCTAATCATTACGCAGATCGTCTTCCACTTAGTCACTTGCCATTCAAACTCGGGCGTTGAAAAAAAAATGAAGTAAACAAAGGTCAAATCATTCAAATATGTGAACTGCCTCGTCCGGGGAAAGGCGAGTGGCGAGAGCTTCTAGCGTGGCGTACTTACATCAAGCCTGTTTCGCAACAAGGTGCCGAACCGACAAGTGACCCTTGCTAATCCCTGGTCGGTCCCCTAGTCAGTTTATGTGTCCATGTCTTCGATTTCTCGACATGGTGCCTCGAGGTTCTTCTCATTGAATTGAATTCCTGGGCATTTCACCCCCTTTTAAATCCTTTCTGTCAGTCCCACGGTCGACAGCCGATGATCGTGGGCATCCTTGTACTACTTACTCCTCGACGCGAATCACTGCCAGTGGTCTCGAAAACCGATGTTCTGTTTTAGCACGCGCATGGCGATGGCAGATGCTATCCTAGAACTGATCCGAAGATTTCGAGGGCCCAACAACCAAAACGGACGATGGCGAGACCAGCGAACCACCGTGTTTCGCTGGCCCTCCCGAATATGTACTTGGCATCCGTCCCGTCGCGAGCGAACGCTACTATCAGTTCTTGTGATTGGCTCGTCGTGCTTTTTTCAAATTGCCACGCTACTTACTATGTACCACACGGGTGCAATTCCGGGTGCAGAATAGCGCGCGCTGTCATCAATTGAATTGATCGGCATCCGCCGTGTCCCATGTGTAACCACATACACACGTGCTGACGCGGGATGACCGAACGCGCGTAGGACCTTGCGCCATGTACATATCATTGGTACCGATCGTCGGACACTGAGTGGCACTCGGCCAGCCAACAGCTCCGTCACTGGCAAGTGCAAACGAGTACACACACACACACATCGCACCGAGGAGTTCATTGACCTCATGAACATGACTCAGCGTTGGCAACCCGGCCGCCTAGCCTCTTGCAACCTCCTCGATCGCATCTGTCCATCATACGCGGAATTCGAGGAATCAGGAACTATCCGGGACGAACGGGTTCGACGTCGATTCGGATACAGGAACAGTGTTGCAATCGTTGCGCACTGCCCATCGGCATCAAGCATCAGCTCTCCAGCGCCTCGTAAGCCTTCCATCAATTCCGGTGACTACTCGACTGCATTTCTTCTTGTTTCCATCGTCCCGCCGGCACTAGGCTCCGAAGTATGTACGAACGCAGAGTCCCTCATGTCTGCCCACATACATGACACTAGCATGAGTACTGTAGCTCGCACGGATAAACAGATCGATGGCTATAGATCGATATACGTATATGGTGCTGCGGTCCCCCATCCGAGACACTGAAAGCAACCCACCTTCGAGATACCCGTAACCATATCTGTCCATAACACTCGCGACTCCGGTATCTAAACAGATCAATGTTTCATACGTCTGCCTCTCCATATCCGTACCAACCTTGTACTACACCGTCGCATGGTGTCGTATCCGTTGCCATCAGTTCGTCTGTGATCCAGTCCCGTAATTCATTTGAACGTACGGTCGTGCATTGTCATTGGAGACAGGATGCACGCCGCGCCCTTCGGGTCGATGGCTCGTTCGCCTGATTTAGCGTGCCCTATGGGTGCCGGTTGAACGGCGAGTCGGCGACCGGCATGGTCGAGTCCACTTGTCAGAACAATGATCGCCAGAGGGCCAGATCCCCCTGGTTCTGACTGTCCTCGGCGAGTCAGCGTAGTTCAACTTGGCCAGGCGTCTCCCACCGCTAGTCCCGGAGTCACATCTTGGAGCGACCCCTTAATATGGCTGGCTAGCTCCAGTAGATCCGCTCGACCCTGTTTTGCCTGCCTCCCGAGAGTTGTCTGCCCGGTGCCCGACCAGCTCCCGATTCGGAACCACCTTGAATCGAGCGCGCGTTCAGGCGTTGATGCCAAGCTCCTCCACTACACCGACGAGTCCGAGGGAAGAAACCCCAAACATCTACGACGCGACGTGCATCGTCGTTCCCGAAGCTCGCCCTCAGCAAAGTCTCACCGGTCTGCCGTGTAAAACAATAAAGAACACAATGCTTCGAACGACCTGAGTGACCCTCTCTGCTTACTCGGAATCTCCGCAGAAAAGACGTCCGAATACAACGGGTGCCTGTGCGCGTTTTACCAAGTCCCCTCGGCGAATACGCAAGAAAGGCACATTCGGAACGAGCGCTGCAAAAGAAAGAAAGAAAAAGAAGAAAAAAGAAAAAAAAGAACCCCGATCGCAGAACGATCTTTGCAATTGCACCCACGACTTCTCGACAACGTTAGCCATCTTCCTTGGAGGAGGAGATGAATCGGAGCTAGACCAGGGCTGCTGTTGTGTACCAAGGGGCATGCCAAGCTCGTGCGCGCGGGGGGCGCCCCGCAGTCGACCTGTGCCTTTCTTCGAGTCTTCCATCTCGGCGCTGTGAGCCAATGCGGGGTTCGCGCACGGACAGCTCAATTGAAGAAGCGTGACGATCGGTGATCGGTTTCCCGGCGAAACTTACCGAGCACAGTCGAGCCCATGTGTGTGGATGTGAGAAGGATATGGTGAAAAATCCTCGATGGACACGGAGGACAAAGCGCGTTCGTCGGGGTAAGATTGGCGTGACACAGCCCGCCCGAGATGATACGGGCTCCGTGCACGTCGTTCAAACGACTAGAGTCCCATCAGAGAATGAAAAAAAAAAAAAAAAAAAAAGTACGCCAAGTAAAAAATCGTACCACCCGGTTTCGAAAATAATCGGATCCTAGACATGAATATTAGTGAAAAAAAGTCCTCGGCGACCAACGGCCCTTGCCCGAAGTTAAGTTGAACTCGCCAATTCGATGGTGCAAGCCCTCGATGGGGTCAGCAAACCGTGCATGTGGTCAGTTTTCTACCAGGCGTAGGTCTACGTGGAGAAGGGAATGGTGATCGGAGTCGAGTCGAAATATCTACCTTTGGTCGCTCGCTTGTGTGGTGGACAGTCGAAACCACGTCAGCGTCATCCTCATTTCGGGAAGAAATGACAATGACAACAACCAAGTAACGATGAGGATCGGGCGAGCATGCATGCATGGACTTCAGAACTGACCTACCTCGGGATCCTGATCCGACTCCAAAAAATGATGGGTTCACTCCCAGACGGACGGAAACCCGACGAGTGAGGAAGAACTTCAAAATGGAGTTTGACAGGATCAAGACGCTCGGAGTTTCAATGTTTCAACATCGCGACGAACATGACCGCGCTTGCTCTTGGATACTTATTCTCAAACCGAGTGAAACAGCCTGGCAGGCACACACATCATCATGCAGTCGTATTCGACATCGACATTGACTGCGCCCGAGGATCTCCAATCAGAATAATGGCCCAAGAGAAAAATCGTGGCAATGGTAAGCGCCGGGGTTGCTGCGCCGCTAAACTGGACATACAGTGTATTCTGGAATCCGTACGCCGCAGCAGGCAATGAGTCAGGGACTCAAGTGTAGCCTATCTCCATTGTACAGATCACCTGGCGCAGGCTAGAGGGGAACAAGTGCGTAGCCTTTGGCGGTGACAGATACAAGTGACACATGAACAGAAGAGGGCTTGTCATGGGTTCCACGCAATCGCGATAAGATACAGTCCTGACTGACCCGGGGCTTGTAGACTGATATAGATAACATATGATGTACTTACGTACTTACATACACAACGAACTCTAAACCTGGAATGCATCTCGGATCATCGATCATTTTTGTTGGTCAATGCCCACTCTACTGACGCAGAACAAAAAGAAAACTAAAAATAAGGAGGTGTGATTGCGCTCGTAGTACCATCATTAAAAAATGCCTTGTGGGGTAAAAAGGAATATAGGCTTGCCTAGGTTGCATGCACAGCCACACGAGTCATTGAATTTCAGATATGTTTGTCTTGACAGGTGTAGAATGATCATTCCAGCGTGAGGAAAGTGGGGACTGCCCGGGGGCAATTGGGGAAGAGTCAAAATGCTGAGCTTGAGCGAAAGAAGTCGGTGGACTGGGCTGGCGGTGAACAATGTCAAAATGATCGGGTAGAGTGCGTCTACATACAAAGTTCACTCCTGTTATAGTAAGATTGGTGGTACCCTGACTGGTTTCCAGCGGAAAAAGCATAAGGTTGATCAACTGCTAAAGCGAGCCTGTCGGGTCGCACAGTCGCTGAGTTCATCTGGTACCTTACTGGCCTAGCGACCAGGTGGCGTATCGTCTGAGTGAATAAGGACTTTGACCTACCGAGTAAGGATTTATCATTACACGCAACAAGACAATATTTCTGTCACAGGGTGCTCCTTGGAATGCGAAGGCATGATCATGAGTGAGCGAGCATATCAGGTGAGTAAGTACACACCAACGGTCAACCCGTTATATCTTCATATTCACAAGACGGAAAAAAAAAATCCAGGGTGATCGCTAGAAAAAATGTATTGAGCCTCCTCTTCGGTCTGCGGCGCCAATACCTCCGAGGAAATTCTGCCGGTTGAGGGAAAGAGACAACTGACCAGTTTTTTTTAAAAAAAAAAAAAAGTGAGAGTCTGTCGCCAAGCGACAGTGGATTGGGATGCCAACCTGAACCGTGGTTCAGCGTTTCTCTCCCAGGCCACAACTTCTCGAGAAAGGAATAATACAAAGTACCACTGCTCCCACCTTGGAGTCCACAGCGCCTGTACAAGGTTGAACGTTAGTTGACGTGAGACTGAGCGACATGTGATAAGGTTGAGCACTTGGACTGACATAGACAGATACATACAGCGGAACACTGTGGGAGGGCCGAACCCGACGTCATACGTATCATTGATCGATTCATTGAAGTGTCAGTCACAGCTGGGAAGTTCACAGTCGGATATGGGGGTGGGTGGTGTCAATCGTCACTAGTGAAGATGCAGCAATGATGATTCTGACGGCAGATTTGCTATCAGAGTTCACACTTGGGGCCCATCGTGGGCAGCGATAAGGACAGGTTTGGGCTGCCAAGGGTGCGGCGCTTGACAGAGTGACGCGTTTCGCTGGTCATGATACTAGTCTGTGCCAGGTGAATGCGTACTCCGAAATGCTATGTGCATAGCACTGTAATATGATTTCCCATGATACGTACTTCTGCATTTTTGCGGATCATTCTGGTACATAACCGGTCCGGTGCTCTTTGATCGCCCCCACATGGAAATTAGTCCGCGTCCATTAGGACTACAACTTGTATATGCAGACAGTTGACTGAAAGTGAAAGTGAACTCTGCTCGTGGGCAAGAAGACGACGGCTTTGGCGACACTTCGCGTCTTGTCACAGCCGACGTTTCCCCCTCCAGAATAAGTTATTATGTTGTAAGGCGCTTAACCGACGTTCTCGGGAAGCGAACGTGGGAAACGGCACCTTTGTACCTACGCCACGGGTTCACCTCACCAGCTCGTTTCTTGGTTTTCCCCTTGCTTCGTCGGCAATCCTGGGCGGACGGGGCGACCGCAACGACGCCGACTACGCTGACGACCGCGACAACGACAGATACATACAATTATGGCGACGGTGACTTCGAGAATGTCACTCGACCCGCCACTGTCCCTCATCGATCTTCCCCCTCATGCCCTCCCTAATCCCCATGCTAGGGTGGCAGACCTCACGCCCGCCGTCGATGCCCAAGTTCACCGTGTGTCCTCAGAGTCACAAACCCCAGGGCGCGCTTCACCCGCTCCCCGTATATCGCGGCGCACGCCAGTGCCCTTCCTCCTCGAAGCCTTTCCCGTTCCACCCAGTCACATTCCTGGGACGCCGACCATTGTCACACCGAGTAGTCTTTTGAACAGCCCGTCTCTTTTTGCGTCTGCAACGGGTTGGTTGCCGTCGGCGTCCGCTGGGTCCCCAGTAACCACAAATTCTGTTTCTTTTTCGGACTCTATTGCGTTGCCGCCATGTTCACCGAAGTCGGTTGCGACGTCGTTAGCGCAGAACCCACCTCCGTCCTCGCCGCCTACCGGTCCTCTGCCTCCCGTCCCTGGACCCTCCACTTTCACGCCAGAGCTGTTCACGGCGAATCGCGCTCTTCAAACAGTTGCTCGCTCCGCGTCTCCAGCCCTCTCGACGACGGAGTCTCTACGGTCACGGCCTCGTATAGACCACCGACCGAGACTATCTCTTGATGTTGACGAACCGGCGCGCAGGCGAGGTAGGCGGGGTTCACTGTCTTCACTGCGGAATCCGGTATATCCGGCAGGCGAACAGAGTAAAACGATAGCGGAGGAGCTTTTTGAAGAGTCCCGCATGTTTCCTCCGCCACCCTTGGCTGCATCACCTTCACCACCACTCTTCGGTTCGGTCGCCGAGAGGAAAAGTCATGATCGACCACGAGGTGACAGTCCTGATGTTCTTCGTTCTAGCCTCCGCCGGGTGGCCGCCAACCCTAGTGCTGGTCTAGCCGGTAAGCTGTACGTCGAGGATTCGATAGCGAGTGTGGACATGAGCGATCTAAACGCACTCAAATCCGATAATGAAGGCGAGGGTGACGACCAGACTTCTCGTACATTTCCGCGATTTCCGCCTATCCCCCGTTCACAACCACAAAGTTCCACTAATTCGCTACCCTCTGCCCCATCCTATGTCCATTTGCCGCGCAAACCGAGCGGATCTTCCGTGTACTCGACGGAGGTGTTTACTGGTTCGGAGGACGCGACCAGCGAGCGTCGAGCCATGTCTCCGGAAATCACGCAAATGATAACGGCCACACCTCGTCCACGGAAGCGCTCAATGCCTTCGCGGTCACGTGATCCGAGTACCACACGAAATCGAACCGAGAGTCGGTCCAGGAGTCGCCGGGGAGGTGGTGTACCGTCGGTTTCGACAAGCTCTGAGACCATCATGGCCATGCCGGCCATGAAGGCGATACGACGGAGCGGGAACAATGAAGGGAACCGTGGCGGAAACGAAGATGGGGGAGACGATTCAGATTCGAGTTTGGATCTGCATACACCACTGCCGTGAGTATTGGATCTTTGGGATGTCTTGAGCTTTCCTGCTGAATTCGAGGATCGACAGCCAATTGATGTTACGCCACGGAATGCTGTCTCCGCACTCGAAATTGCTGCCGCATGATGCAGAGGTTGCGCGACTGAGTATCATGTCCAGTCTGTCGACGTCGTCTTATGTATCGAATGCGTCGAACCTGTCGCTGATGTCGACGACGAGCACGTCCTCGAAGCATCCAAAGGACGCGAGAGATACGCTGAGAAGGAGGCACAGGCACCGTGACGGCAAAACGCTAAAGGGGGGAGTTGGGCTGACGACGGGGCTAGGATGGAGTGACAGGTGGGTGTTTTGTTGATTTACTTGTGGGGAGATGGACGGAAGAGAGATGTGTTTGACTGTCCGTCGACTACGGACAGTGAGACGAGGATGGCTGGGTTGTTTCCGTCGGGAGGAGGCGGGTGATTTGCGGAGTTGCTTCTGTCTTGGTGATTCCTTTTTTGGGATACTGACGCAGTTCGTTGCAGCGAAGACGAAGACGCACCTTCCCAGCTCACTCGTCGCGTGTCTACCCTGGTCCTGTCGCGTCGGGCTTCGTCTTCCTCGGTCGCGTCCTACTGCAGCGCACCTGCCCACGCGAATCCACCCACACAACCCATCGCCAGGTCCATATCGCACTCCATCCTACGCGAGGCCGACGAATTCGAAAGCGAACACAATCCCGACGAGTTTGGCTATTCCCTCCGCTCCAGCATCGCATCCAGGAGCCTTCCCTCCAGGAGCAAGCCTGCCAGTCGTGTCGGTAGCCTACGCAGCAACGGATCGTCCCTCGGACGCTACAGCACCCACTCCATTTCCTCCGTGGTTTCTGCAGGTCATCGCGCGAGGGCTGGTTCAGCCTCGTCCATCGGCCCCAAGCCGGACGGCGCTGACGAGCACTCGACGCTCATGCCAGGCATCCGTGAACACGACGATGGCGTTACCCCAACACGCGCCGCGTTTCAACGCTCCAGTTTGGGTAGCCTCAATGGTGGCAGTGCAGCCGATCCACACACCCCAAGCAGCACAGCCTCTTCAACTAGTCTTCCCTTCCCTGCCACCCCCGAGAACGCCGAGCCGATTTCTCCGCCGCAATCAGTCTACAACCAGGACAAGGTGCTTCCCCCTCTTCCCCTTGTTGTGAGGGGCAAGTATTCCTCCTCCCTTGGTCATCGTCCGCACCCGGCTGCCTTGCAGCGTCCCCGAACCTATTCAAATGCCTCTTCCGTGTCCAACGCTCCCATGCTCGGCGTTCCTTCTGCCAGCTCCAACGCCGGAATTGCTTCCCCAACCTCCACACCCCGACCGTCCCTCGCCAATCGGCCACCTAAGGTGTCTATCTCAGCAAGCTCGCCACGACCCGTAAACGGCACTCCCAGACCGTCCTTGACCATTCCGAAATCACCTTTGGCCTCCCAGTCCGCTCCTTCAGGTCTTCCGCGGCCGACCACGCCGTCGCTGTCCCCCACCGGAAACCCTGGTCAGGGATACACACCTCGTCCTCTTAAGCTTGTGAGCCGAAGTTCTTCGCTACCCTCCCCTTCTTCGCCAGCTAATTTCTTCCGTCCTCCCGACCAGGCTGAGCTAACTCAGACCGTAACCAAGTCTCCCCAGCCTGGTGAACTACCTTCACGACCTGGTCAGGTATTGAGCTACAACCGGAACGTGCACGACCAGCTCAAGTTGCGTGCCCTTTCCTTGAACACCGCTGCCAATGGCACGCCAGGGCCAGTTGTCTCTCCAGGTGGTACACAGACGCTGTTCGTACCAATCCCAGGCCCACCTACCAGTCCAAGTTCAGCCCTATCGAGCCCCGTCACTGCTCGCTCGCAGTCGCCCATGACAACCCCAAGCACGGGTGGAGAGTGGCCGCGTCCAAGACCCAGGACGGGTACGGGTATGATGTATCGGACTAACCTGACTGTGAGTTCTGTGGCTACGAGCAGGATGCGGGTCCCATCGACTGTTTCCCGGTAGGCGATCGAGGTCTGCTTGTTGGGGTCGAGATGGGACGGATAGGAATGTGGATGAGAAGCAAAAAGAGACATGGTATGCGTGGCGCAAAATGTGGTTATCGTTCGTGTGTAGGACCTGGATGATGTGGCGCCAGAGCAGATGGAAATGATGCGCTAATAACGTGTTTCCGATGGTTGTTGTTTTTTCCTATTCTTTCTTCCCTCGGTGGTGATCGTCGGTGCTGCGAAGCATCTTAGCTTGTCCGGTCAACTGCCGTGGCCTGGGCAATGTTTGGTACGAACCAGTTGTGGATTTGAAACAGACTCAATCTATTAACTACGTTTCGGTCTAGGTTGTTTCCCATCGTCCCTGATGTTGATTGGCACGCTGGTCCATCTTATTTTCATCACTCGCAACCTCGCAGCCTAATGACATCCCGACAATATGGTCGATTGACCTGAAATCAAATGAATGCACATTTGGATCGTGTTCGCGCATGGCTTCATTCATTGGTTTCCCGATGTGCCATGGCATTCGCGCCGCATTGAGACCAAACTTCATCCCCATTATGAAACGGAGTGCCTTTCATCACCTCCTTCGTTTCCATATCATCATCAACTCCCGCGGCGCCACCCACAAATTTTGCATACCAGACCCACGTTCATCTCCAACCTCCAGTCGTTTAAGGCCCTCCCCAACAATCAAATATATCCCAATCTCGCATGGATACCCTCCCTTCTTTAAATCCTAGCTCTCGTTTGCATGCAACCCTCCTTTGTGAACTACGTGTACACACAGATTTCATATTTCTTTGTTTTTATTTTTTCCAGGCAGCCCACATGCGTACATTGCGCGCACATACATTAGGATTTCTACAGGAGAAGCCTCTTCTTCATCCTGTGTAACGATATATACAATACATACCATAGAATCACATACGATTTACTCGTTCTCTTTCCGACTTTTTCTAGTACATTTTTTGTCGTCAGTCTTTGTTGCGTTGATATGGACTTCATACCAGGTCTTTTTTTTTTTGCCAGCAGTTGGATTTTTTTTTTCTAAAATAAGGATGAAAGGGGGGAGAACTCTGAGAAGGCGACATTGAGGCCATAAATGAATTCATCTCATGTTCAAGGCACCGCCATTTTATCCCCTCACCAGACTGGCGTCCTTTTCGTTTCGTTTCATTGTCCACACGTTTGCATTTATCCGTTTCGAGACACGAGTGAATGCTCGCGAATATGCGTTGTGAGCGGGGAACGTGACAACCAATGAATGATTCACGGTACTAGTACCGTACCGTACTACGGTTGGCTTCAAGCTCGATCATGCTGCTCGGCTCACGTCTGAGTCCCCTGGCAACTAATTGAGGTCGAATAGCGGCACGGATCGTTGGGAAGATCTTTGTGACTGTACGATATGCGGCGAAACCGTTCAAACTACTACCATGGATCGAGATGCAAAGTTGGCCGATACTGGCCGGCCCGGGCCGGTAGTACTAGTAACGAGATGGGCACTGGCTACTAGTGACCGAGGCCCAAGGCTTGGAGGGATCGAGAGTCCACATTTTCAGTTCGAACTTGACTCGGAGATGGCGGACCACGGACCAGTGGGTCATCATTAATATCAGTAGTGAGGCGAGCATTGTATGCATGACTTTCCAAGATGCGCCTTCAGTGAAGACTTGATATTTAGGAATGATACCTTCTAGGTTCAAACCACATCCGCGCACACACGAAGCACCTCTTAAATATTAGTAAGTATCGGCACTGCAAAGATCCAGCACCCTCGGGGTACGAACAAGCCAAACTATAAATACTGATCACAAAAAACAGCATACCTTCCCCTGATGATCAATCAGGCAGGACAGCTCCTACTACGCATCACTGACCTCAAGCTGGATTCCCTCCCCACCCTCCTCGCCCGGATGACTACTCACCCGCGAACGCGATCCCAGAGACAGAGTGATCCCGTCCAGCAACGTTCCCAGAACGCGAAGAGATCCCAAAAGCACTATCAATCCCTTCCAACCGACCACGGCTGTCCTTGTCGTAAAGCTCACGCATGCTGATCACAAATCGGGGCATGAGGGGGAATATGGTGATGATGTAAAGCAGGGAGAGGATAAGAGACCAGAGAGGGAGGAACGGGTTCTCGTCCGCTTCTACTATTGTGGTGATGATATTGTTGAGCAAATTCCTGTGTCATTGCGCAAAACTTGGTCAGCGATGCGGCAACCTAGATTGCGCGCGCGCAAGGACCACTAGTAGCAAAGATATGACAAACAACGTACATAAAGAGATACGCAACACCATCCTTGACGATCAAGGACATATATCGGTTGGTCTCCCAACGCCCCGTCGCCTTGTACATGGCGATTGATTGCTTCATCAACGGAACGAGAGCAAGGATCAATAATAGGGCATCAAAGAGAATTGGCCAGATGACCGTATATTTCAGGTAAGGGCCGATTACAGGATACACCTCAGTGCAAACCGAGTAATCGAGCACTTGGCTGGTTTCAACTACACATGAAAGACATAAGGGGGTAAAGTTCACATGTGTAACCATTATTCCGACTGTGTGGAGTCATACCTGTGGCATCGATATGTGGATTGTTAAAGATAGCTGCCTGGACGAGATCTTGAACCACCCTAACCGTGTAGCAAAGCAGCAGGATAATAAGGATGACTTTTGAGCGATTCCACATTGCATGAACACGTAGAACCATTAATACTGATCAAAGTCAAAATATCTCAATGAAATGATACAATAACCATCTAACTCACATGCAGAGGCACAAATGAATGCTGCAGCTGCCCAATCACCCGAGTAATAGACACCAGCACCTTTGGAGGTATAGATAGGATATCCCGGTCAAGCATAATCGAGGATGTAGATTAACAATTCTTACACCTAAACGATTGTGAACAGGGATAATCAACGGAATGAAACCACGTACGTCTATCACCGCAACATATTCTCATCAGATTCATTCATTGAAAGGAAAAACTAACCTTGACAGGTCCAGGCACGAACGTGCTGCCACTTGAAATAAACATGGTCATCATAGCAAGCCTTGGCTAATTTCCTTGAACGTACGAAGTGATTGTGTCCTTGAAACCACGTTAAAGGTAGATCGTACTCTCTATGATCGCGACTCACATTGCAGAATAGATACCAACGTAACGGACCTGTGCGAGTCAGAGTATTGTGCATGAGCCACTGTGAGAGCAAGGTGTCGGAAGATTTTACACACAATGAGATACAACACGGATACCCATGTCCAGGACTTGTTCTGCAGTTCCATCAGTGGGCGGATGATTGCTTTGAAATATGTGTTGCCTGACCCAGATATGCTCGACCTATGAAGATATTAAGCGAATAAACAGTAAGGGAGGAAACACCATGTATACCTCGCTGAGAAACATGAGGACTGTTGACGAGATAGTCCCAAAGTTTACCGTTACATATGTCCAGTGTGCAATTTGATGCTCACTATAATCATATACCACGACGGTCACCTGTGCAACTGCATGGCAGTAATGATGTTAGATTAATGAGCAATAATATGGTTCGCAAAGAGCCATACCGGATGTATAATTGTTTAAGAGCTGTAGCTGAACGGCCGACTGTACGTCAGACGACATGGCGTGAAATTTAGTGTCTGGATAGTATTTGGGTTAATAGCGAAAGACGATGGGGATGAAAGGATCAGCTTGCAGAATGTGCAGCTTTTATTACCACCCAAAACGTGGGTCGGTAATACATTCAATTTTCCGACACAGCGCAGAGAGGCAGAGATACCAATACCACCGTTAAGTTGTCACCCACAGCCCGCGATAAGCAAATTGACAGGCGTACCAAGGCAGCGCATGATGATAATCGATCTTCGTTTCCCATGGGTATGGGGAGGTTAAAACTCTATTTCCTCAGAGTAAAATCGTAATGCACGGTCCGAAGCAGTTGCCTTGGGCTAAGTGTTTTCTTGAACCAAAGAAATCTTCTGAAATCACGTCGTTGTGTTGGTCAATAGAAACAACTAGATATACATATCGCGATATGCCCAGGTCCGAGGACGAAGCGATCGCGCCAGCCATGAAAGCTGATGAAAAGAGCTAATACCACTGCCGTCCAATCTTCGCAAGACACCAGGGCACAGAGAAGCTTGGTACGCATCGGTTCAACATCGACGATATTGGATGTGCCGTTGATCAAGACACCAGTTTTTTTTTTTAAAATGGTGGGTGATGCAGGCTGTTCCTGTTGGTGGGGATTTGGCGGATCGCGCTGTCTCGATTGTCGCATGGAATGCGACGAAAAAGGAGTCAAAAGGGCCGTTATAACTATTGATGCGCAAGGTGCCACAAGCAGAGGGCGCGCGCGCAACTACCTGCTGAGGCTGCTATATATGGATGCTTGACAACGCATCTCACATCAGCTGCAACTTGGGTTGCTGAGTGGTTCTATTTGTGCGTTGGGAACCCCGATGGCACGAGCGAGAGTGGCGCATAAGATCAAGGTCTACTGGCAAGGTTGCAGACTTGACTTTGCACCAGAAGTACCCAATGGCTTAGAGTCACACGCATCGTCACGACGACGTTTCACTTGCTCCTGCGAGGTGTGTAGAATAGTGGACGGGCTGTGTCGACGTCGGACCCACTGGTATCTGAAGCAGATGGCCAAGGCCAAGGCCGTGCGTGATGATTGGGACGACGAGTCAGAGGAGGATATGGCAATAAGAGATCGATGGGAATGAAAAGGCGAGTCTGACCAGAATCGACGATGATACCGTTCCGGTTCTTCGGAATGGGGAGAAGCGGAAGCGGAAGCACGAAGGGGAGAAGAAGACAGCACCAAGATTCGGGAGGAACCGTGAGACACCTGGACTCGCGGTGCGTTCCGTGCTGATCTTCCAATTCGCATGGTATTTTCCGTTGGACAGCTTCGTGCGCGACGTCGTTCCCTGGCTCCCTGGTTCACTTGTCACCGCCCACACGCGCACGCATGCTCCCGCGGTGATCTGACTCAATAACAAGAGACGACCGATGCCCGAGCTCATTGTTGCGCCAGCGAGCACAAGCCAAAGTTCCCCGCCTTCGCCGCCTGCCGCATTCCAATCGACGCTGCGCATCCTCAAAAGCAGTAGCGCCAAAGGTAGCAGCGCCGAACCTTGTTACCCCAAAGATCGACGGTGGTGTGGTGGTAGGAGTCGCTCTGGATTTATGGTTTGGTAGGCATCTGTGCCGCTGCTTTGGACTCATTATCCTCGCATGCCACCGATGTATTGGGAAACAGGTGACATGCAACGAGTGGCAGGAGCTTGCAATCTCCGCACCTCACCTCTTTTAGGGGTCGTACCACTACCCCTAGCGGGTGTTTGAGATGACGTGGCTTTTGGCTTTCAGCATATATTATGGGTTCTAGCGGTCGCATTTCGTGTGTCTGATTGCCAATGACGATTACTACTGGGATTCCTCCCGGTCAAAGTGTCCTGTTCGATTAGACCCGGCCACAGAGTCGAATTGCAAAGCTCCAGGAGACGGTGAGTCGGTGACTGCACTTTACTAACCTGGCACATTCATAGTATTAATTTCTTTCTGTTTGGTAGCATTGTGGATAGATTGATAATCATAAATTCCGTGTGCTAGATGAGTGACACGAACTGCGGATGTCAGCGAGAAAGGAAGAGGAAAATGACTGACAGGGCTGGGATGCTACCGCCCAGTTTCTCCGCCAACGGTACATACTGGGTGTCTTGACGCGATCTGCTGCAGCGAGCTCAACACTTAATCTCTGCTCGTGTTTTCTCAGCCAGCTGCTGTTCCCGGCGTTTCCGAACGAGGTAGGCACGGCCGTCCCGGCTCGTGCTTTCCCTTCCAAGGACCTCTGAAATCCAAGGACCGGTTTCGGCAAGCAACAGGAGAGATATTGACCCGACGTACTTTGGACCCAGGCTGGATAGCGATGCCTGCGAAGGCGCAGGGAGATGAGGGGAGAGATTAGTCTGAAATGATGCAAGAGGGGAAGGAGCTGACTAGTGCATGGTTCACCGATATTATCGCAAAAAGACTCGCCAGTCAGGGCATATACGACATCCTCCGTGGCGACGTTTCCTGTCGCTTCAGGGGAATAAGGATAACCACCGAGTCCGCCGACCGAGGCATCGAAGGAGCGCAATCCTACATCGAGCGCAGTGAATGTGTTTGCGAGTGCGGTTCCGTTTGTGTCGTGAAACTAATCGAAACAGTCACATGTCCCGCAAATTTGCTTTGGAATTCTTGGCCTCCTCCAGCACTGCACGCACGCTGGCAGGGGTTCCCGTGCCTGTCGTATCCCCCAGGCTGTCCTCATAACAACCCATCTGGAGCAGCTCCCTTGTGACGTCTCGCACTCTACGTGGGTCCACACGTCCAGAGTATGGACATGTGATGACGACCGAAACATATCCGCGTACTTGTAGCCCTTTGTCGCGGGCCGCGCGGGTCACGGGTTCGAGGCGAGCCAAGGATTCCGCCACTGTGGGATTGGTATTGAGAAATCGTCCGTCGCGGTGGTGAATATCGCTACTTCTGTGATCGGCGGTGGAGGCTTCGCGGAGGAGTCGGGGGAGAGAATTCGGAAGATTTCTTCGAGACGAATGCAGAGAGTTCAGCGTTTGGGATGGGGTCGATTAGAGACAGGACTTCGGCTGTCCCGACCATCTATGTGTGGTCAGCTCGGGGGCAGTATCAAGAACAAAAAGGACTGACCTGAGGTACCATTTGAGACTCACGAAGCTGCCTGCTTCGATGTTCTGCAGTTCTGCCCGGCCAAGTATGTTTATGAGCCGTCGTGATTCGTTCTCGAGGCCATCAACTGCGAACAAAGTTGTGCGACGAGACGGCGGAGATTCAATTTAGTTCTTCTCCTTCTCCAAGAAACTTGTTCCCCTCAGCTCTCAGTTTGACCTCAAAGTTCTCCGAAATGATAGACAGAAGCACGAAGGGAGGAAGCGCGAGTCACACCGTCCTATCTTGGACTCGTTTTGTGCTGATCTTCCAGTTCGCATCGTTGTTTTCCGTCGGACGGCTTCGTGCGCGACGTCATTCCCTGTCTCACTTGTCCCAGCATGTGTGCCATGCTCGCGCAGTAATCTGAACACAGGAACAAGAGAGGACAGATGCCCGAGCTCATCGTTCAAGTGTACCTGCGAGCACGAGCCAGAGTTCCCCGCCTCCAACGCTGCGTACTTGACGACAGTCTCCGAATGCCAGCGGCAACTGGGAACACGATCATCGGCCTCGTTGTCTTCGTCCTCAGAAGGGCCTCAGGCTCATCGCGGACTCTGGTCTTCACAAAAGGGAATGCGAGTTCTGTGTCGATGTCGAGAACCCTAGTAATTCCAGTGGGTCGGTTTGGACCATGGTCGTCCGGGAACCACTTGGGCCTGCATCAGAGACAGATATGACGGAGCCGAGAACTCGTCAGGATGAGGCCTGCGACAGCAGGAGAAGGAGAAAGTAGGAAAGAGATCAGTGAGGCTGTAGTCTTGTCAGAACTCCCTTCAGTAATATTCAACATTCCATCCATGACATTGATGTGCCTTTGGCAGTCGTGATATTAGAATTACCCACATCCACGCAAACACGAGGCACCGCTTACTTTGCAAAAAAACCGTATCGCACTGCAAAGATCTCGGGGTACGAACAAGTCAAACTATAAATACTGATCACAAAAAAACATCATGTCTCGTCATTCCTTCCCCTGATGATCAATCAGGCAGGACAACTCCTACTACGCATCATTTCCTCTAACCTCAAGCTGGATTTCCTCCCCACCCTCCTCGCCCGGATGGCTACTCATACCCGCGAACTGGATCCCAGAGACAGAGTGATCCTGTCCAGCAACGTTCCCAGGACGCGATGAGATCCCAAAAGCACTATCGATCCCTTCCAACCGACCACGGCTGTCCTTGTCGTAAAGCTCACGCATGCTGATCACAAATCGGGGCATGAGGGGGAATATGGTGATGACGTAAAGGAGGAAGAGGATAAGAGACCAGAGAGGGGGGAACGGGTTCCCATTCGCGTTTAGTATTGTGGTAATGATATTGTTGAGCAAATTCCTGTGTCGTTGCGCAAAACTTGGTCAGCGATGCCGCATCCTAGATAACGCGCGCGCAAGGGCCATTAGTAGCAAAGATATGACGAACAACGTACACAAAGAGATAAACAACACCATCAAGGACCATCAAGGACATATATCGGTTGGGCTCCCAACGCCCCGTCGCCTTGTACATAGCATTTGATTCCTTCACCAACGGAATGAGAGCAAGGATCAATAACAGGCTATCAAAGAGAATTGGCCAGATGACCACATATTTCAAGTAAGGGCCGATTACAGGAAGCACCTCAGTGCAAACCGAGTAATCGAGCACTTGGCTGGTTTCAACTAAAAATGAAAGACGAGGGGGGTAAAGTTCACATCCGACTGGGTGGAGTCATACCTGTGGCATCGGTTTGCGGATTGTAAAAGATAGCTCTCAAGACGAGTTCTTCAACCACCCTAACCGCGAAGCAAAGCAGAAGGATAGTAAGGATGACTTTTGAGCGATTCCACATTGCATGAACACGCAGAACCATTAACACTGATCAAAGTCAACATATCTCAATGAAATAGTACAATAACCATCCAACTCACATGTAGAGGCACAAATGAATGCTGCAGTTGCCCAATCACTCGAGTAATAGACACCAGCACCTTTGAAGGCATAGATAGGACATCCCGGTCAAGCATAATCGAGGATGTAGATTAACAATTCTTACACCTAAACGATTGTGAACAGGGATAATCAACGGAATGAAACCACGTACGTCTATCACCTCAACAACATTCTCATTAAAACAATTCATTGAAAGGAAAAACCAACCTTGACAGGTCCAGGCACGAACGTGCTGCCAACTTGAAATAAACATGGTCATCATAGCAAGCCTTGGCTAATTTCCTTGAACGTACGAAGTGAATCTGTCCTTGAAACCACGTTAAAGGTAGATTGTATTCTCCATGATCGCGACTCACATTGCAGAATAGATACCAACGTAACTGACCTGTGCGAGTCAGAGTGTTGTGCATGAGCCACTCTGAGAGCAAGATATCGAAAGATATTGATATTACACACAATAAGATATAACACGGATACCCATGTCCAGGACTTGTTCTGCAGTTGCATCAGTGGACGGATGATTGCTTTGAAATATGTGTTGCCTGACCCAGATATGCTCAACCTATAAAGATATTAAGCGAATAAACAGTGAGGGAGGAAACACCTTGTATACCTCGCTGGGAAACATGAGGACTGTCAACGAAACAGTCCCAAAGTTTAGTGTTACATATATTAAGCGTGCACTGTAATGCTCACCATAATCATAGACCACGACGGTCACCATTATAACTGCATGGCAGTAATGATGTTAAATGAATGAGCAATGATATGGTTCGCAAAGAGCCATACATGATGCATCATTGTTTAAGAGCTGAAGCTGAACGGCCGACTGTACGTCAGACGACATGGCGTGAAATTGAATGTCTGAATAGTACTTGAGTTGATAGCAAAAGACGATGGGGATGAAAGGAATAGATCGAGTCACCGGGCTTTTATTACCACCCAAAACGTGGGGTCGGTAATACATTCAATTATCCGACACAGCGCACAGAGGCAGAGATACCGCCGTCAAGAAATTGTTACCCACAGCCCGCGATAAGCAGATGAGGCATACCATGGCGGCGCATGATGCTGTATACTATCTAGCATCAATCTTCATTTCCCATGGGTATTATGCGGCTGCAAAAACTCTTTCCTGGAAGTAAGTTCATAATGCATGGCACGAAGAAGTTTCCTTGGGCTAGGATTGTTTTCTTAAACCAAAAAAATCTTCTGAAATTACGTCGTTGCATCAGTCAATATAAACGAGTCAAACGACTGGATACACACATCGCGATATGCCCTGTCCCAGGTCCAAGGACGAATCGCGCCAGCCGTGGAAGGTGATGAAAAAGAGCTGATACCACTATCTTCAATCCTCGCAAGATCATTCCAGGGCACGGAGAACCTCGGCACGCATCGGTTTAACATTGACGATGTTTGATGTGCCGTTGATCAAGACACCTATTTTTAACAGTGGGTCATGCGGGTTGTTCCTGCCGGCGGGGAATTGGCGGGTCGCACTGTCTCCATTGTTGTATTGAATGCGACGAAAAAGGAGTCAAAAGGGCCGTTGTAACTATTAACGCACAAGGCCCCAGAAGCAGAGGACATGCCGCGCAACTACCTGCTGAGGCTGCTATGGATGCTTGCCAACAAACCAGCTGCAACTTGGGTTGCTGAGTGGTTCTGTTTGTGCGTTGGGTAGCCCGATGGTACGAGCAAGAGTGGCGCGTGAGATCAAGATCCACTGGCAAGGTTGCAGTCTTGATTTGCACTGGCAGAGATACCAAATCGCTTAGAGTCACGCGCATCGTCTCGTCGATTCGGATGAGCACGTCGCCGTTTCATTTCCTCCTGCGGGGTTTGCAGAAGAGTGCACGGGCTGTGTCGACGTCGGACCCAGTATCTGGAGCAGATGGCCAAGGCTAAGGCCGTGCGTGATGATTGGAACGACGATGATAACGTTCCAATTCTTCAAGAAGGGGAGAAGCTGAAGCATGAAAGGGACAGGAAGACATCCACAAGATCGAGGATGCGTGAATCACCTGGACTCGTGGTGCATCTTGTGCAGATTTTCCAGTTCGCACCTAGGGCACTTGGATCTCGGTACTAATATAGCCCTATCAAGTATGTATATCAATGTTCCAGCGTTCGCACTTCGTGTGTCTGATTGTCCTGCCGGAATTCCTCCCGGTCAAAGTGTTTGATTCGATTAGACCCGGCCACGGAGTCGGATTGCAAAGCTCCACGAGACGATGACTGCACTCTTACTAACCTTGAACTTTCATTGTATCAATTTCTCTCTGTTTTGCAGCTTTGTGGATAAACAGAGAATCATACTAGCGTGTACTAGATGAGTGACGCGGATACACGAAGTGCGGATGACATCGATAAAGGAAGAGGAAAACAACTGACAGGGCTGGGATGCAGAGAGTTCAGCGTTTGGGATGGGGGGTCGATCGGATACAGGACTTCAGCTGTCCCGGCCATCTGTGTGTGGTCAGCTCGGGGGCAGGATCAAGGGCAAATGGGACAGACCTGAGGTACCCACTTGGGACTGACGAAGCTGGCTGCTTCGATGTTCTGCAGTTCTGCCTGGTCAAGTCCGTTTATCAGCTCTGCTTTGATCGGTCGTGATTCGTTCTGGAAACCATCAACTGCGAACAAAGTTGGATTCGACCACAGCGTTAGACGAGTCGGAGATTCAATTTAGTTCTCCAAAAAACTTGTCCCCTCAGCTCTCAGTTTGACCTCAAAGTCCTCCGAAATGATAGACAGAAGCACGAAAGGGGGAGCAAGACAGCACCAAGATCTGGGAGGAAGATCGAGTCACCCCGTCCTATCATCTTGGACTCGTTTTGTGCTGATCTTCCAGTTCGCATTGTTGTTTTCCGTCGGACGGCTTCGTGCGCGACGTCGTTCCCTGTCTCACTTGTCCCCCCATGTGCCATGCTCGCACGGTGATTTGAACTCAGTAACAAGACAGAACAGATGCTCGAGCTCATCGTTGTACCTGCGAGCACGAGGCCGAGTTCCCCGCCTCCGACGCCTGCCGCACTCCAACCGACGCTGCGTACTTGACGACCATCCCCCCGAATGCCAGCGGTAACTGGGAACACGATCATCGGCCTCGTTGTCTTCGTCCTCAGAAGGGCTCAGGCTGATCGCGGGTTCTGGTATTCAAGTGGGAATGCGAGTTCTGTGTCCATGTCCAGAACGAACTTCCAGTGGGTCGGTGTGGACCGGCGTGGTCGTGCGGGAACCGGGAACCGGGAACTACTTGGGCCTGCATCGGAGACGGATATGTTGGAGCCGGGAAACGGACAGGATTAGGCCCGCGACAGGAGGAGAAGGAGAAGGTAGGAAAGAGATCATTGGTACTGTACGACAGCGTTGAGTACTCAGCACTACGGTCTTGTCAGAACTCCTTCAGTATCATTCAATATAACATTCCAATCACGACCTTGATGCGTCTTCAGTAAAGACTTGATATTTAGGAACGATACAAGTTATCAGCCGCATTCGATTTTACTGTCGCTGATCCGCGCAAACAGGAAGACCTGTTAAATGATAGTATCACACTGCAAAGATCCAACATCCTCAGGGTACGAACAAGCCAAACTATATATACTGATCACAAGAAAACATCATGTCTTGCCATTCCTTCCCCTGACGATCAATCAGGCGGGACAACTCCTACGCATCATTTCCTCTAGTAACCTCAAGCTGGATTTCCTCCTCACCCTCCTTTCCCGGATGGCTACTCCCATCCGCGAACGCGATCCCAGAAACAAAGGTATCCTGTCCAGCAACGTTCCCAGAATGCGAAGATATCCCAAAAGCACTATCGATCCCTTCCAACCGACCACGGCTGTCCTTGTCGTAAAGCTCACGCATGCTGATTATAAATCGGGGCATGAAGGGAACATGGTGATGAGGTAAAAGAGCTCGAGGATGATATTCCAGAGAGGGGGAAGCACGTCGCCATTCGCTTCTGCTATGGTGATGGAGATATTGTTGAGCATATTCCTGTGTCGTTGCGCAAAACATGGTCAGCGATGCTGCATCCTAGATTACGCGCGCGCAAGGACCACTAGTAGCAAAGATATAATGAACAACGTACACAAAAAGATAAACAACACCATCCTTGACGATCAAGGACATATATCGGTTGGGCTCATAACGCCCCGTCGCCTTGTACATTGCGATCGATTGCTTCGCCAACGGAATGAGAGCAAGGATCAATAATAGGGTGTCGAAGAGCATTGCGAAGATGTCCATATATTTCCCGTAACGGACCATTACAGCAGCCACCTCAGTGCAGACCGAGGAATTGAGCAATTGGCTGGTTCCATCTACAAATGAAAGACAGAAGGGGGTAAAGTTTCCATGTGTACTCATTATTCCAACTGAGCGGAGTCATACCGGTGGCATCGATTCGCGGATTTTGAAAGATAGCTGCCTGGATGAGTGCTAAAATTACGCCAGCCGTGTAGCAAAGCATAAGGATAGTAAAGATCACTTTTGAGCGATTCCACATTGCATAAACGCGTAGAACCATTAAGACTGATCAAAGTCAAGATATCTCAATGGAATAATACAATAATTAACTCACATGAGGAGGCACAAATGAATGCTGCAAATGCCCAAGAGCCCGAGTAACCGAAACCAGCACCTTTGGAGGTATATATGATAGGATTCCCTGATCAAGCATAATCGAGGACGTATGCTTACACCTAACCGATTGTGAACAGGGATAATCAACCGGATGAAGCCACGTACGTCTATCACCATAACATTTTCTCATTAGATTCATTCGTTGAAAGGAAAAACTAACCTTGACAGGTCCAGGCACGAACGTGGTGCCGACTTGAAATAAACATGGTCATCATAGCAAACCTTGATTGATTGTTTTGAACGTACGAAGTGATGCTCTCCTTGAAACCACATTAAAGGTAGATTCTACCTTGCATGATCGCAACTCACATCACATAATAGATACCAGCGTAACGGACCTGTGCCAGTCAGAGTATTGTGCATGAGCCACTCTCTCAGGAGAGCAAGGTGTCGGAAGATTCTACACACAATAAAATACGACATGGATACCCATGTCCAGGACTTCATCTGCAGTTCCATCAGTGGACGGATGATTTCTTTGCAAAATGTGTTGCCTGACCCAGATATGCTCAACCTGTGAAGATATTGATATTGAGCGAATAAACAATAAAGGAGGAAACATCATGTATACCTCGTTGGGAAGCATGAGGACTGTTAACGAAAAAGTTCCAAAGTTTAGTGTTACATTGTAACATATGTTAAACGTGCACTTCAATGCTCACTATAATCATAGACTACAGCGGTCACCTGTGCAACTGCATGGCAGTAAGAATGTTAGATTAATGAGCAATAATATGGTTCGCAAAGAGCCATACGGGATATAGCATTGTTTAAGAGCTGTAGCTGAACGGCCGACTGCAGGTCAGATGACATGGCGTGAAATTTAATGGCAGTGTATGGATATTATTTGGGTTGATAGCGAAAGACGATGGGGATGAAAGGATTAGACCGAGTCACTTGGCAGGATATGCAGCTTTTAACACCACCCAAAGTGTGGGTTGGTAATACATTCAATTGTCCGACACGGCGGAGAGAGGCAGAGATTTGTCACCCACAGCCCGCAATAAGCAGATGAGCGCATGAGGGATCATGTATCTAGCATCGATATTGTTTCCCACGGGTATGGGGCTGCAAATACTCTTTCCTGAAAGTAAGTTCATAATGCACGGCTCGAAGCAGTTGCCTTGGGCTAGGATTGTTTTCTTGAACCAAAGAAATCTTTAGTCTCGATACCCGACGTTCCGTTTTAGGAAGCGCATGGGCTACACCCGATGCTGATGCTTCCAGGAACGTCTGGAGACATTTGTGCGGTGACAAGCGCATCGTGTCACGCCTGTCAGTAAATATTAGGCATTAAAATCAATTAAGTAATAATTTCACCACGCTCACCGACACCGTGACACTCATCTAATCGCTCTCCTGCTGATTAGTACGGCCCATTTCGAGTCGACACATCCCCGCAGACCTTGCACATGACATTGACCTTTCTTCCGACTTCAGGAGGCCGTTTGGTGCATTTCGGAGAGAATGGGTAGCTCAGGTCACGTGAATAAATGAAAATGAATAAATCAGTGTACTATTGATCCATCTTCAATGCCTAAGTCTCCTCCTGAGCAAGTAGTTACTTGGCATATTTTTCATAATGTGTATCACTTGTGTGCTTCACCATTCTTAGGGTTCCGAGGTTGAAAAACTAAAAGCAAAAAAATTCGATTGCTGAGATTCGAACACTCGCTGACGTCGCCAAAACGTTATCCGCTACACCATGAGGCCAAGCAGCAGCGAAATTCATTTATTTAATATAAGTAGTTCCCGCCAACTACTCATATGGAAATACTTTAGCCTTGGCTTTGTGGGACTGGTTGCCTACCGGTTACTAGCACGGGAAGCGATTCTTCCTTTAGCGGCAATGACAGAGTTCGATTCCGTCCTTGCACTTTTGTTTTTTTGAAAAACTGTGTTCACCCAAACATGCACTGGCAATGCATGAGTGTGATAATACTACACAAATAATGTAACGTGCAACCCGATTTTGTGCAGCAAGGGGAAACACAGCTCGAGCAAATGCCAAAAACTGGCCTGAGTGCTGTTCGACCCAAAATGGTGGCCTGCCATTTTTTGGTCACCTTTCCCACACCGCTAGAGGGAGACTACCAAAAGTAGACTATTCCAGGCCTAAATCGGACAAAAGCGTGACAAGTGTGACTCGATGCGATAGTCCCAATACGAATGTCTCCAGACGTTTTGGTGATCGGATGATTCCGATGCTCGTGAGAAGCACACCAAAACGGAAGGTGTCGAGACTAAGAAATCTTCTGAAATCAAGTCGTTGCATTAGTCAATAGAAACGACTGGATACACACATCGCGATATTATGCCCAGGCCCCAGGTCCAAGGACGAATCTCGCCAGCCATGGAAGGTGATGAAAAAGAGTTGATACCACTATCTCCAATCCTCGCAAGATTATACCAGGGCACAGAAAACAGTGGCACGCATCGGTTCAATATTTACGATGTTTGATGTGCCGTCGATCAAGACACCTATTTTTTGACGGTGGGTCATGCGCCGGGTTGTTCCTGCCGGCGCGGATTTGGCGGGTCGCACTGTCTCGATTGTTGCATCGGCGAATGCGACGAAAACGGAGTCAAAAGGGCCGTTGTAACTATTGATGCACAAGGCCCCAATGCCGCCCCATAAGCGGAGGACGTGCCGCGCAATTACCTGCTGAGGCTGTTTGTGCGTTGGGTACCGAGATGGCACGAGCGAGGTGGCGCGTGACTCGGCGTGAGATCAAGATCCACTTGCAAAGTTCGGCCTCGTTGTCTTCGTCCTCAGAATGGCTCAAGCTGATCGCGGGCTCTGGTCTGTACAAGAAGGAATGCCAGTTCTATGTCTGTCGAGAACGAACTCCACTGGTACTTCTAGTGGGCTGGTGTGGACCGTTGGAGCGGAGCGGCCCGAAGGGCAGCGACGGGACAGGACAGAGGCTGAGGGGTGCCAGGGGTCCTGCCGGGAGATGCCGAGGAGTATTAGTTCGAGTTCTGCACATGTACCGAGCCTTTGTCTTCCACTTTAGAGGGCATACGCCCATTTCTCTCGTGTCCATCCTGGCCGGTACACCGTGGTCGTGTGGGAATCGGGATCCGGGATGCACAGTTGAACTTGGGCCTGCATCGGAGACGGATATGATGGAACCGGAAAACGGACAGGATAAGGCCCGCGACACTGGAGGAGAAGGAGAAAGTAGGAAAGAGATTACGGAGCTGTATTTGTACTGTACGACAGCGTTCAACGTTCAGTACTCAGCACTACGGTCTTGTCAGAACTCCCATCAGTATTCAACATTCCAGCCATGACCTTGATGCGCCATTGGCAGTGAAAACTTGATATCTAGGAACGATACTAGTGATCGGCAGTATTCGATTTTACCCGCTGATTGTTACAGTGAGACAACAGCCCTTGAGTCTGGCTTTGCGAGGAAGTTTGAAAGATGCCGACGTTGTGCTACTCCGAACGTGAAGTGGCCAATGGCGCTCATGAATAATACCATCGCACTGCGAAGATCCAGCACCCCTGGGGGTACTTGGGAACAAACCAAACTATAAATATCATATTCGTCACAAGAAAACATCATGTCTTGCCATTCGGCCCATTCCTTCCCCTGACGATCAATCAGGCAGGACAGCTCCTACTATGCATCATTTCCTCTAACCTCAAGCTGTATTTCCTCCCCTTCCTCCTCGCCCGGATGGCTACTCAAACCCGCGAATGCGATCCCAGAGACAGAGTGATCCCGTCCAGCAACGTCTTCAGAACGCGAAGAGATCCCAAAAGCACTATCGATCCCTTCCAACCGACCACGGCTGTCCTTGTCGTAAAGCTCACGCATGCTGATCACAAATCGGGGCATGAGGGGGAATATGGTGATGATGTAAAGGAGGAAGAGGATAAGAGACCAGAGAGGGGGGATCGGGTTCCCATTCGCGTTTAGTATTGCGGTAATGATATTGTTGAGCAAATTCCTGTGTCGTTGCGCAAAAGTTGGTCAGCGATGCGGCATCCTAGATTGCGCGCGCGCAAGGGCCACTAGTAGCAAAGATATGACGAACAACGTACACAAAGAGATAAACAACACCATCAAGGACCATCAAGGACATATATCGGTTGGGCTCCCAACGCCCCGTCGCCTTGTACATAGCATTTGATTCTTTCACCAACGGAATGAGAGCAAGGATCAATAACAGGCTATCAAAGAGAATTGGCCAGATGACCACATATTTCAAGTAAGGGCCGATTACAGGAAGCACCTCAGTGCAAACCGAGTAATCGAGCACTT
>JBBPPX010000243.1:0-41115 GCA_038092235.1 Leccinum boreale | reverse complement strand
GGTGTGTCGATGTGATTTTAGCTCGCCGATCCGTTCGTTATGTAAATTATGCAGAACTCTCACATCCCAAGGAGCGAACTGTTGTGGGTGGCATTTTCAATGCTGCTTTTCATCTCGGTAAATCGAGATCATCCCCAACTGTGAGCAGTTTTGAGGCTAATTCACCCTAGGTTCTATACTTGCTGCTGCCGTGACCCTCGGGACCTTTTCCATGAGCAATAATTGGGGGTGGAGAATCCCGTCCTTCCTACAAATAGTCCCTGGTCTGCTTCAGGTTTCATTTATCTGGTTCATCCCAGAGTCTCCTCGTTGGCTGATATCTAAGGGAAGGGGCAATGAAGCACTGGGTATTCTTGTGAAATACCATGCAGAGGGAGATGAAAATTGCGAGTTTGTCAAGGCAGAGTATGCTCAGATCGAGGAGATGCTTGAAGCGTACCAGAAGACTGCCTGGGTGAACAGAAAGGAGATGTATTCAACACCAGGAATGCAAAAGTGCATTCTAGTTACAACATTCCTTGGTCTGTTTACCCAGTGGAATGGTTCCGCATTGCTTTCGTGAGCCATGTCATTTGTTGCCGTCTGTTGGACTACCCACCTATTGTGCTGACAGTTACTCCCTCCCACAACTCTTGGACAACATTGGTATTCACGATAATGAAACGAAGAATATCGTCAACCTGGCCAGAAGTTCTTGGATGTTGCTCAATAGTTCACTTATCTTGTCGATCGCGCCTCGATACCCTCGGCGTACCATGTATTTAGTAAGTAACGGTCTTGGATCACCTATGTACTGAAATTCTGATAATATGTCCAGACGTGTACCATTGCTCTTTTTGTCATAATCTCTGCTTTTACTGTAGCCAGTGCAGACTATTCACTCACTCATAGAAATCTGTCTGCCCAAGTGGTGCTAGCGTGAGTATCAAATTCACCGAAAACGCTTTTGATGCCATGCTCACTATATGCTACAGTCTTGTCTTTTTGCAAAGTCCAGCTTACAATCTGGGATTCGGCTCCTTGGACTACAGTAAGCAGTGCGACATATATGCAACTATTCATTAGGACGCAAATGGACTCAAACGTTGATAGGCTTCGTACCGGAGATCTTCCCTTTCCATGTTCGAGCTAGCGGTCTCGCATTGTACCAATGGTGGTCTCGTGGCGGGATGTTCCTTGCTCAGTTCGTTAATCCCATCGGGATCGACGCCATAGGTACGCCCATGTTCGCCACATAGTTATTCGTGGTCTCTGAAGCCATTGGGATAGGATGGAGATGGTACATCGTGTAAGTGTCAACCTTGGACACTCGTGTGGACACGAGCGGACGTAAAATGATAAGTACTGTGTGTGGAACGCCTTCCAGGTCACGTGATGTTTCCAGAAACGTCGGGTCGCACGCTTGAAGAGCCGATGGTCTGTAAGTACGGTAAATCCTTCACGACTATTACACTGAGGCAGGTCTCAGCGTGCGTAATGTCTCGACAGTGTATGAAGAGGACCAAGAAGCACTTCGGCTTGACGGAGTTGACACAGTGCAGGAACACGGGAGGAGGCAATGCGTACGGTACGATAGAGGGTCATTCTGGAAGAACCGTCGGTGGCGAGCGGGAATGAGGCGATTTGCATTCGTGTGTCGGTCTTGTTCACAACGGAAGGATGTAACGTGGCATGCAGATCAATCATCACAAGAGTTTGTACCTCGTCTGGCGTCAATGGTCCGATTCGCCACTCCAAGGATGATGCTGATCCATAACCACGGCCCGTTCTCTACTTACCTACATGTAACTGATCAGATACAGGACCAAGAGTCGTCCTCCTTTTGCTTGGCCCAACTGCCCGGTCCCGACAGCGTTCAGGGGCAGTTTTCGATCGATGTCTGATTGAAAACCCCACTCGGTGATATGAACGACGATTTTCGAGGTGGCGATCATTCCCCAACCACCGTTTATTCTGATAGGCTTGTTCTTTGACATCTTCAAGTTGGGCATCGAACCCGGACCCCAAGGTATTGTGCTTGTTCGTCTGGAGGAATTGCATCTCGATCCAGACTTGGACTCCCGAGAAGAAGTGCCAGCACCCATTCTCGTTTTTGCCGACGTAAGCCAAGGTTAGGAAGAGCATTGACGGCGGCTGACCATGGTCATTTTCCATGTATCTATTCAAGGCCTTGTACATGCAAGGCAGACATAACACTTCATTGGATCACTCGACTGTCTCACTCACCTGTGGAGACGGATTTCGCATGACAGACCGATGTCACCAACATGTACACATGCACACTCTACCCATCAGTAGATTCAGACGTCCTGCGATGGGTCAGTGCAGATAAATCGGTCTGACCAGCTGGGACAGCGCTTTTCAAACGGTCGAGGGGGTACACAGTGATAGGTAGTTTAAGAGAAGTCAAGATATTTTGGCTGTCTTCAGTCGAACCGACGTTTGATCATGCGCAAGTGACGTGTCGATGACAGGTACATACATTGACAACATTCAACGACGCTCTCACATTCTTCGAGAACAGTTTGATAAACGACTGAGTAGGCCCTGATGGCGACTGAGTCCACTGAAAGTCTTCGTCAACTTGTAGGTTTGCTTCCTTTTGCTAAGATTTCACTGCGAAATCAGGCCCGGTCTGAATCCAGGGCAACGTAGGTGCCGGCTGGCAAGCAAGAAATCCGAAGAGGGAGACACCACACTGGTACGACTTCAGCGGCAGAGTCGAAGAGTAACATGCGTCGGCGCCAAAGCACAGCCATCGAAGCCCCAGCTCATTGTCATACGACCTATGTTGGAGAAGACAGAGATGAATCACAAGTATATCCTCATTCTTGTACTATATAGGTGTCGAATGGCAGCTGTTTTTTGAAACCATAAGTGGCCAGCCACTTTCTTATTCCCGCTATCTCTTCACCTTCTTGCCAACTCTCAATGTTGGTTGCCGTTAACGGCCCAACATTGATAGGCAAGGAGTAGATGCAGAGAATAAACCTTGTTCCCCGACCGCCATTTGGCTTTGCAACATCAACCGGTATGAAATCCAGGTGCTTCTTCAGTGCCAGAGCGATCATAGCTTGATAAACGGCTGAAGTGTTGCTGGCCTCTTCTGCCCGCTCTGGGTGGATGCATATAAAGAGCCGGACTAACTGGGTGTTTGTGAATACAAGTCCTCCGATCTTTAACATTGTTGACCAGTTGCCACTACTGAATGAATGAGGACCGAACAAATGCTGCTTGCTTGGATCTGATTGACGACACACCTGCTTGTGACGGTGTTGATGCGCGAGGCAAGATCGGAGAAGATAAGTATTGACTCAAGTTTGGGCCTGTGTGACGGCAGAGTGAGAAAGTTATGTAAAGTATGAGGCAAGAAAAATCAACTCAGACGCAACTCAGACGTAAGTGATTTTGGAGCCGGTGGCAATAGCATCTGAACCTACATACCCCTTCAAGTTGTTGTATCAAATATTGAACACACCTTCAATGAGCATGGCTGCAAGAGGAGAAAGCTCACGCGTACGTGAGACGAGTGGGGGTCACAGTCTAAGGCCTTTGCCGCATCTGTTTACCCTGCCTCTGATGATGCCGTCTCCTGCCATGGGGAATCTGAGTCGACGACATCGCCGATACGGGGGCCGCAAATGGTTGTGAACGTTCATCTTGTTCAGATAGGTACAGTACATATATCGCCGTGTTTGTGTCCGTCAGAGGGCTCACCCTCACCCTTTCTGCCCAGCCTCACGTGGCACGCGTAGCACCGCACAGGGCATCGTCGCATTCCAGCCTTAGCTTCATCTCTCTCCCTCTTTCCATGTGCGCACACACGTGCACTCGCGCAGCGGGACGATGCGCATCTGCATCTCGAGCAGATCGAGATCGAGCCTCGCGATCAGCCAGGTGAACCCTTTTTCTTCTTACTCTTTCTCTATCCCTGCCTCTCTTTCACCGCGGAATCCGCACGTCGCGCGGGACGTGGACCCTGCTATTAATCTATACATCAGTTTTTTTTTCATCTATCTGTCACTTGGCCCTCTATATCCTATCCAGGAATCACTTTTCTGCCAGCACAACGTGACGCTGTTGGTTCGATCGGTGCAAGGTGAGCGCGGACGACATGCACAAGTGCAACACCGACTGTGCTGTGATACCCACCCACTCACGTCACGCCAGCTCGTCGTCCTTGGCTTCCCGTTGGTTGAGCCAGGCAAGGAAAGGTGGAGGGAGCGAAGTTCACTCACCCATCTCCGCACTGATCGGCCAGATTGACCCTTTCTTTCCTCTTTCTCTTTCTCCACCCTTCCTTCACCATTTCCCCGCGGATTCGACCGAAATCTACACGTTGTGCGCGACAACGGACCCTATCGATCTTCATCTGTCAACCACCATCCTATCTATCATGTCACATGAAATTTTTGAACGCACTCTTGATCGGTCGGACGGTCGGTAGGAACAGCAAAAGCAAACGAAGACGACGTGCAGGGGGCACAGCCAACACTGCCCTGCTAGACTGGATTACCGCTGATCCTCACCCGCTCACTCACCGTCTCAGGTTTCTTCCTCCTCGATGTATGATGACCCCCGCTGAGCCACGCGAGCCACGCAGACCAGGCGGACGAGGCAGGCAGAGCGAAGCCAAACCCACCACCATTTCTGTCTCTGGGGTCACGCCAAGCTGTCCCCTCCTGCTCCTCCCGTCACCGAGTCGTACTATGAGATATACGCCTTGTGTGATCAATTGGTCCATCATGGCATCGGTGATGACAACTCCAGATTCTCTCACTTAACAAGAAAACAACCCTGACGTTTACGCAGAACATCATGGTCTCTGGCTTTACTATTATCCTATCTTTCCCCTACTCTGCCTCTCAGGGTATCAGTCCCAATCTGTAATGGCAAACATGGCAATTCGTTTCCTTTCGATCGGTCGTCGGCGCAGCCTGAGCATCAGCAAACGAGAACGGCGTGTACAGTGCAGGTATGGAGTGATTCTATTCTGCGCGAACCAACTCGACAGGATTGCTGTGGTGACGACCTGCCCAATCGCCATCGCTCAGGCTCTCCCGAGTTCTTTGACGTCCCGTTGAGCCAAGTGGATAAGAAAGACCGTGAAAGGGAAGTAGCGAACCATCTCCGTGGCCGCATTAGCTGTTTTTTTCTCCATCGGGCATAACGAGAAGCCTTCAAGTGATCTATCATCACAATGGCCTCTGAATCTGTTCACCGAGTTTCCGTCTATCATTGCCTCTCTTATCTTAACCACTCGCACTCGTAATCGATCGAGCTGTTGCACATTCTTCTCTCAAAGGCACTTGCAGCAAGACTTGGTTAATCGATGTCTTACCCTTGATCACACATATGCATCACCGACACCGAAAAAATGACGTATAAACGACGACTATAATGTATTAGACGAAAACCGCGACGCCGTATCTCTCCAATCCTCCTTCGCACGCGACGAACGACGGCAACGACGGGAGGGGGAACGGGACGCATGTACACTATCCAAGTCAAGAAAACGACGGAAAATAATAGATATTACATACCAAACGAATGCCAGAACGTGGGGGTGGGAGGTATGATGAGGACTATAAAAGTGTTTTGTAAAAAAATTGAATGAAATATGATGCAGCAAAAACAATTGAAGAGGTCAAAAATGATGAAGTGACGAAGAACAAACGAAGCTAGACTAGTAGGAGAACAAAAAAGGTGATAAATGACAGTCAAAAACGACGACAACAAATAAGCCTATATGCACACGAAAGCATAGTACTTAAAGGGAAAAAGGAGCGAGAGGGAAGCATAGATAATAGCCAAGAAAACGACATGTGTGTGTGAAATAGATGACGGCTACTCAGCATAATGTTAAACGTCCAGCTGGGTCAAAGGGGGCCAACCAGCCTGCTCTTGAGCACGGCGACGGGAGATGCGAGTGGGGCTTGACAGAAAGACCATAGAGCAAACATACGATAGCAAAAAAAACGAAAGCAAGGCATATATATTTTTGGGCAGGGTTGGTATTGTCGTCTTGACGTCCTCTCTTTATTCCCGTGGGGGAGCTGTCTCGACAGGCCAAATCGTCTCGCGGCTCCGTTCCCGCTCACCAGGACGGGAAAGGGGAACAGGAGCCACCGTCGCATTCGATCCCGTTTGGAGAGGCTGCTGAGGAGGCTGCTCGTGGGACGGAGGAGGCTGTTGTGGTGTGGGCTGAGCAAGCGTCTGCGTCTGATGATGTGGCTGTGCTTGTGGCTGAGAGGGCGGCTGTGGTTGTTGTGGCATTCCAGCACCCATCATCTCGTCCAGTCCGCGCTTGACGCCTGTCATCATCTTGTCCGTCTTCTCCAACAACTCCTCCAATCGTCTCCGATGCTCATACAGCTCCATATAATGTTGCCGCAGGTCGCCCGCTGTAGGCACGACTGCCGTCAATGCTCCGTTGAGTGCGTCATGGGGAGGTGGCGAGTGTCCGTGCCCGAGGCCATAATACCCATGACCCACACCATGCGGCAGAGGCAGAACATAGCCGACGCCCGCAGCAAGTCCAGGGTTCAATGGGGAATGGGTTCTGCTGGGCGCATTAGAACCGGACCGCATATAGCTGTTGGTTGCACCGCTGAAATCACGGGTATTGAGAAGACTTGGTGGACCGTACCCATATCGATCTAATGCGGCATTCAAAGGAGGCAAATCGAGACCAGCGTGAGGTGATGCAATGAACGCTCCATGACCAGAGGGAACGCGTCCAAGATGGTGAGCAAAGCGGTCCAACTCGGGTCCTGGTTGCACAGAGCGAGGGAGTGAGTGACTACGATCGCCGCCGAGTGCTTCCACGATTTGGTGATGCATACTCAGTGCACCTTCAGCCCATAAAGAACTGTGAGAGTCCCGAGAGGCTTTCCGTGCGGATGCACGCTCACCCTTGCCCCGGCCTCTTCCGCTACTTTCCTGTGGCAACTCGTCTTCAGGGTCGCCCATATCCTCGTCTTCGTCCTTCTCTCGAGCACGGCCTTTCTCACGATCACTCTTTCCTCTTCGAGCGCGTTTTCGCCGAGGTTGTGGCTCTTCGACCTCGTTATCACTCTCCTCTCCACCCGTGTTCGTGTGCTGACTGCCACCGGATTGACCGATTCCAACGAGGGCTTCTGCCGCTTGATGATCTGTTATGCGTGCCGAGGACATGCCAGCTGCGGCGGGAACACGTTTCCGTCGCTTGATCACGGTCTTCTTCATAGAGTTGGGGCGATGAGTGCCGTGGAGCTTGAAGTACAGACCTATTGATAGGATGACAATCAGCCAAACAAGTCCAACGATATTCGATTGAGACGACAACGCAATGAGAAAAAGACGAGAACATCTCAGCGGAACACGAAGGGAAAGGGCTTCCAGATAAGATAAAGAGAAGCGACAGAAGAAAGAAAAGAAAAGATGATATCAAACACCCCGACTCTTGAAGCGATAGAACATGCACGTGCACCAGCCCGTCCATTTACGAAAAATCCCAAGCATCCCGTGCACAATGACGACAACAATGAAACACGCCCCCAGCACAGCAGAAATGAAACGAGAGAGAAACGCACCGCATGCATTGCAGATGTTGTTGCCCACGTCGTCCCTCCTCCAGAGCGGGGTGGTGCTGGTACCGCAGTTTGCGCAGCTAAGAGCTCCGACGGCCGACTTGGCCTTCTTTGCGGGAGCGGGGCTGTCAGCCTCGGCGACGGGCGAGGAAGTGTCGGCGGCGGGAGATGCTGCCTGCGTGACGGCAGGTGCAGTCTCATTCGTGGTGGCGGGTTCGCCGTCGAGCCTCCCAGATACTGCAAGAGTGTTGTTCAGCGTCGGGCAGCCAGCGCATGCGCTGGATCCTCCAGTGCCATCGCACCGTCCATCCCCAGGACATGTGCCCCCACCAGCATTGGTGTGCGCACCTGTGGCAGAAGCAAGCTTTGCAGAGGAAGTCGGCTTGGCAATGGACTTTTGCTGAGGCTGAGCGGGCTGCTCAGTCTGCGAGGAGGATGAGAGTGCATCCGTAGTTTTGGAGTGCTGATTTTGAGCAGGAGATGACGCTGCCGGAGCTGTAGATGCATGATTAGGATTTGACATGTCGGATTCCCCACCACCGTTTGGAGGCTGAGATGGGGGTCGTGTAGAAGTAGCAGAAGGTGTTGGAGTTCGGGCCAGGGAAGTGGGACGAGCCACCTTGCGTGATTTGAGGTAGAGACCTATAGACGATAAACAGCGAGAAACGGGAAGCAAAGTGCCCACGAGTTGGACACATTTCAATCAGTACACACTGCTACTGCACTGACAAGACGGTAGGTATAAAGAAGAGCGTAGGAAAAAAAGGAACAAGGGCCAATCGCCATCATGTCCGAGATGACATGCCAAGAACACGCGGTGTAGATGTAGCCGCAACGCAGCACTATGATATACATCGACCGGCTAGCAGGGAGCGTGTATGGACGAAACGGGCGCCCGCGACCCAAGGTGTGCCACGCGCTGACACGTGACGGCGATGAAGGAGGAAATGAAAGGAGATGGTATGAAAACGGACGGAATCGACTCACCACAAGCATTGCAGATGGTCTTGCCCTGGTTGTCGCGTCTCCAGAGAGGCGTGTCGACCGTCCCGCAGTTGGTACAGCCTGTACGCTGCTGTTGTGGAGCCTGCTGGGGTTGTTGCTGAGGCTGTGCGGTCTGGGTGGGCGGGAGCGCGGCGACTTGATCTAGGGGATGCGACTGCTGCTGCTGCTTTTGGTCCGACTGTTTGTGACCAGATGTGTGCTGCTGCGCGGGGGGGTTGCTAGACGCGTTGGGCAGCTCGTCGGTGGAGGGTTGCTGAATGCGATCCTTTTTCTGCGTGAGGAGCTGCTCGAAGGTAGAGAAATCGCTAGAGCTGATACGCTGGTGGAGCGCGTGTGCTGCGTCGGTGAGGGCGGGGGAAGAGGGTGCATGAGGGTCAGAAGGAGTGCTGGAAGAGAACTGCTGCTGTATGCGGGAGAGATGGTGCATGTTCAACGCCGGGGGTTCCATTACGATTGGGGACATTTTTGAAGAAAAAAAAAAAGAGGTATATCTAGAGATGCGATTAAAGAGAAATTTTGAGTACGAGACTAGATAGTGGGAATCGTCAGGGAGGTGAAAGACAATGAAGGGGGAGGTACGAACGAGTTAACGAAGTATATGGTGGATGTGGACAAGGAGGGGGATGGAGGAGGACGATATCTATGCGGTGGTTGTGGAGGGATGTGGTTGAGGAGGAGAAGCGGGGTCAGAAGAGTGCGCCGAAGAGTTTAAGATTTCTCCTCGACGGGAACCGATAAACTAATAGATTACCCAATCTAGCCAATCAGATTACTCCAGTTTCAAAATCTGAATTTCAATAATCTCCGTTCCACCTCCATTTCTACAACAATTTCTCGACCTGCAAAAATTATTATTATTCTGCTACTCTCCATATCTTCCTCTCCGGTGACAATTTATCCGCTCATGGGCGCTACATAACTCGGAAATCTGCGTTGCGTACTATTACATACCTGAAATTCTATTTGCATATATTTTGTTTGTGGCGTCGTATCCTCCCAGGGCCAATCTTATCTCCCACCTGCATTTCTTCCCATCTCTGATCTCAGTCTCTCTGTGTGCGATTTTTATCCAAGTTTTAGGCCGTGGATGATCACCTCTTAGACTAAACAGGGTGGCGTCCACGCGCCCACTTACTTAGATAGACTATTCTTTCTTTTTACTATAGCGACAGTCTACATTCCAACAGCGGGCCGTCACATCATTCCCTCAGGGCTGTATGTACGTGATCATCTCTCTGCCCTCCGTGAGTGTCCGTGCCCGACAACAATGTGGAACGTGGAACGTTCTTCGCGACTCGTCCGAGGGGTCGCCGCCTACTAGTATCATTGCGTCAGCATCCCTTCGTCATATCCCTCTATCGCCGTCCGCTCTTAAACGAAACAACATACGTGTCCGGCCTACATTGGATCCCTGATAAGATAAGACAAGACCTGATCGAAGGCGTGAATTCGGGGTGTCCTTGAACGTGGGCACATGAATGGATGTCAGCGGGACGTTGGGGGCACACATCCCCATGACGGGGCTCTCGTCGACCGCGCCGATGCGCACGCGACAGCAAGCAAAAAAAAAGGTCCCGTCCCTCTTTTCCTTTTTGGATCTTTTTTCTCTTGTTTTTTTCTCTCGTCGCTTTAGATCATAAAGTTTGATCATAAGTATCCGTGACCAGGCCCATCTGATTGAATGGCACGATCGGCTAATAACGTCGGTTCCCCGTTGCGGTCAGATTCCGATAACCCCCGACTCGATGGTGGAAAATTAAATAAATGATGAATAAAATTATCGCGACCCAATAGACTCGTCTTTCCCCCAGAGCAGCATAGAGTGAAACAAACCACCATCGGTCTGAAAGCTCTTAAACTTTTCCATCACAGCCGAGCGCGCGACCGAGCTGTCAACGGCAGCGTCCTCAATCAGCATCTAAGCGAACCAAAGCCCTGCGAGGTTGGCGGCATCATAAGTTTATGTACAGCCTATCACTCTGACCAACTGGTGCGCGCACGTTTTTCCCACCCGCCGTCGCAAGCCGCTGCGACGGTCTTTGCTTTTTCCGGATAATCTTTTCCTCCTCTCTTTCAGGCGGTCTGAAACACACGCCGGACCATGCCGCTCACATTGATCTCTCTCACACAGACTCCAACAAACCGGCACTGCGGACATGTCTGCGCGAGAATTTCTCTTGTGTGTTTGCGATAACGACGGGACGAATTCGTGCCGTCTTGCGTTTCGTATCCCGGGATTTCGTACTATTCAGTAAGGTGCCAACGATAACAACCACCGCGCCCTCGTTTCGATAACACAGTAGATATGATTATGATGCTTAGATACATCATACGTATCGCATATATTAGTTGCAAATTACCCCAAACGTGTCGTGTCCCTTCGATCTGCCACTGATGTCGCGCTTGAGATCCCCCCTCTCGCAGGTCTCCGAAGCGGGGGCATATTCTGCTTCCAAGTGACAGATTGGTCCTTGATCTGTTCAAGCGGAAGAAAAAAATTAAGAGGTATCAGATAAGCGATGTCTGCGACTCGTCGGAGACGTCCATCATAAATTAAAACGCCTGTCCTGATAGGACAACTACGCCCGATTCTCCCCCTCCCCTTCATCCCCGTTTCGAAAGGAAACACATCTGAAAAGGAAAGATAAGATATAAATTACTTGAAAATTAAAATTAAAATAAAGATTTGATCGTCGGCATGAGCCTGCTTTGTTCCATCGACGCTGGGAAACGCCGGAAGACGACGAGTGACATGTCAGAGTAACCAAGTTACCGTACCGACGGGACGTTCTTGCTTAGTTATTCAATAAGTTTCGATTCACTCAATACTCTGCGGCAAGCCCCGAGGTGTTGATAATGATGATGATAAAATGATGATATGATGATTGATCGTCATGACCTGCCGCACGCATGCGACCCTAGTACAGGGAGGGCGCGGAGTCCTGGCCGATCGCTCGACGTGTGTAAGATGTCCCCGGGCCGACACATTCAAATACGCCCACGCACGCTCTTCAAAGTGTGGAGCTCACCACGGCTTCAATATACACCAGGTTTGTCCGTCTGCACATGCTGAATGACGGGAGATGCCGACGTCGTGGGTTACAGTAACAACAATCAACAAACTCTGGCAGAGCGCCCGCCGCTAGCTGGTCCTAGTTCAGTGGCGCGTTTCATGACCCCGAAACCGAAATGGGCGGCGCACGACTGCCTAGCCTACTAGGGGGCCGTTTCGATGTCGGATCCCGCCGAATTATTTAAAAAATCCAAATCCATAAACGATGATCTCTCAGGTGGAGCCCCAAGCCGGAGAGACTCAGACTGCCGTCTCGGGTATCACGCGCGGCTTGCGTCCAACACTTCCAACGATCGCCCAGCTCAGCTGGCCACTGGGCTGTATCATCGTCTAGCCCGAGTCCAGGCGAACAAGAAACCGATCTCGATTTGAACGCGTTCGACGAACGTCGTGCTCAGTTCAGGGTCGCGCACCCTGAACACCTCCGTATGTAAGTGACTTGTGGCAATCAATCGGATTTCCCCACTGAATACGCCCGTAACGTGACGTCCCGACTATGTAACCGACAGTAATCGGGTGTCAAGTTCGGGACCAGCCGCAGCTAACGTGGGGAGAGGACGACAAAACGGGGGAAGGCGGCCGCGGGATGAGTAACGACCTCCGAAGTGACCCACACGGCTCGACATCGATGCATTGCGCCGAGATCGAATCACCTACGTACACATCCGTTGGTGTACTCCGGCTGATTCAATCGACGCTCAACTCTCATTGTAGGCATACACTGACATGCCAGCCATCGCCAGGGGCTGGTTGCGAGATACCGACGGACGGACGGCGACGCCGATCCGCCACTGCTCGACATCCACTGAGGTAAGCAGGCCCGTTATCGGGGAACCTTAGTCGTCCCTAGACAGAACCATAAGTGTTGAAATTTTCTTTATCGACGCGATGCGCCACGTGTCCGATGGCGACTCTTGAAAGGCCGATATGAACGCACCCCAGGGTGAAAGGCGGAAGACAAGAAAGAAAAGAACAGGAACAAGAACAAGAATACAGGTCCCGAGTTGGCGGGGCTATGCGGAAGTGCTCAATGGTCTCATGATGCACGACCTCCGATCGGTGGCCAAAACATCAACAAATCATATCTCTCCACCTCACGACGTCGGAGAGGCTCAGGGGAAAAGGGAATCAATGAACGCTGGCACGAACAAACATCCCACACGTCCCTCGAAGCACCGCAGGGGAGGGGGCAAGCGCAATGAAAGATGTCACTGATGATGGAGCACTGCGGCCAGGCCTGATAGCGCGAGGCATGCCATCCTGTGGAGATCTCGGTTTCTATTATCATAGATACCTACCATCGTACGTTCATTTCCTTCTCAACACGGCGATTCGTATCGCATCGCCCGTCGTGGCGGTGATCAGCGACAGTCTCTCTCGGTCTCTGAATCTGATCGTGTGGTTCAGAGGCCGTCACGCGGCCGCTGCGCCTGCGATGAATGCTCGGAGCTTCACAGGACCTCCAACGAGCGGTAGATGCAAAGAGATAGGAAAACCAGTGAATCCACCCGCACTTCGGGCTATGCTCCCAACACGTGCGTCTCATTAAACCTAAAGGCCGGTTTCCCTGAATCCTCCCAACCCGCTAGCCCAGCATGGCTGGCGTGCGTAAACGCGGACGTGTGACGGGGCGATGCATCTTTGCGGGATGTTTTCCGAGCCCGTGAGATCCCGAGCACAGACCGTCGTTCATCCCCTCGGACTCGCCGTTGACAAGTGCGGCGATTCGACTCGATCATATCATGCCATCCCTCCATTCCTCCTTACCTGGGCGATTCACCGTTCCGAGGAACCAACCGCAAATACGTACGATAAGTCCGTTGAACACTGCGCCGTTGTCCCATCTTCGGACATTTGCACTGCGATCACACCGATCCACATAGTAGCGCACCTTGGAGTCCCTCTCATCACCGGTCACCGGTCATCATCACCATAACCGTTTCATCATGATTTTCATCGTGCCAAACCATCCGTTTCTGCGAGTGCCGCAGCGTGGCGATGTGTGAAAACGCGTACGCCTGGACCTGCGGCCTCCAAGTCTCCCGTTCCCTTCAGGGTCGGCGCCATAAGTGGATAAGCCTCATCCGTCGGTGGCCCTGAGCCATCGTCCACCGGGTCAAGTGTACTGCTGTGCTCTGCGTACGGAGAGCTGATGGAGGTGTGTCTGCTGTGAGTCTGTGCCATGATGCGTGCGATGACGCGGAGATGGCCCGATGGGCCCGATCGCCACTTGCCTCGAGCTCGATCATTCATCCGGCAATTTGATGAGAGGAAAGGGGTGCGTCCAATGGGCCATCCCGTTTATTGAAACATCACTCGCATCCGAGCGCGCATTTCGCTCGATCTCGAAATCACTAAATCAGGGCACTGTGAGGCAGGGCAGGGCAGGGCAGGGCATGGCAGGGTAAAGGGGGGAGGGGAAATCGGCGACAAGGAGGCAACGATGTTCTAGAACGACTTTCAATGATAGAGAGGAGGGGGAGTGTGAGAGTGCGTGGTGCGTGCGTGTGTGCGGAGTCGCCTCGCCGAGGACGGCGCACCTGAGCAAGTCATGCATGCAGCATGTTCGCGGGCGCGTCTGGCGGGGTCTTTCAGTTGATAAATAGTTTCACGTACAGTAAGCACGTAGTACGCGATTCGTGTCCAGTGTGTCCAACTTGAAGATCGGGGTCGTGTACGGCTAATATTGCTTCAATCATCATCTCATCATGATGGCTGCCTTTTTTCTCCCCTTGAATACGTCGCGATTGAACATGTTTTTCTTCTTCTTATCCTTCTCGAAGGTCACTTTCTGGAAACAGTCGAAGGAGAAAGCAAAAAGTGATGTGTTATGTAATACTATATCTTATCAATCGTGTCGCAGGGCAGGCGGCGATAGTAGACCATCGCGACGAGGGTACCTCTCGCGTATGACATCATGTGATCTCGTAGGAAGCGAGAGAAGGGGAAGAAGCTTCCATTGAGGCATCGCATCGAGGCGCGATGCTTTTGATTCCGAGTGACTGTCCGAGTTCAACGGCCCTCTTCGATTCCCAGCTGTTCAATCCTTTTTAAAAACTTATCTCACCTTTCAGCTTCTCATCGGCCACTATGTGGTATGTACGAACTCAACTTTGCACCGTCTGCCGCCGTTCGGGCTGTTGTCTGCCGAGTTCCCGTCACCGATCAAAGGACAGGGATGTCGTTATGGGCCATGGCTGAGGCTCATCACTGACGGGTCTTCCAGGATGTCGATGATCCTCCATGGTACATACGTCTTACTTCCTCCGTGTCCATGCAGCAGCTCCGAAGCCCTGCTGGGTACCTCCCGATCCTCCTCAAACGCTGTCGAGGGGCGTGTATCAGTACGAGTAGATAGTATACCCTCCAGGAGAAGATGGATCACACTTACAGAATGCGAGCTCTTCCATCGCGCGATCCGACGTTTCCGGAAGCATTAGGGTGCAACTCTCAGCGCCACCCAACGCATCCTCTCGGGTCTACAAAAGAGACTTACGTTATGTACCATCTCCATCCTAGTATTCCCCCACACCGGCTTCGAAGCTACGAGTGAAGATGTAGATAGTATGGACATACCTAGGGCGTCAATCCCGATAGGATTAGAAATGGACGAATTCCCCGCTGCGGCTCCACCACAAATAAATGACAATGTCACTGGTTCTAACACGAGATGGCAAGAGCTCTGTCAAAACAACTATTCCCGCCCCTGCTTAGTGGGTCACAATACAAGAATTGCCCAAGACGAACAAGAAAGACGTAAAACTTACTGCAGTCCAAGCACCTGAGCCTAGGTTAGAAACCGGAATCTACAGAAGAGGAGACGACGTAAGTATAGCATTTAGAGTGAACTTGACACTCACACTAGCACCACTAAAGCAGAGATTCTGCTATGAATGAGAGAATACTCTGCACTGGCCACAGTGAAAGCACTAAGAACAATAACCAGAGAAATGGTACACCTCTGATGATCATAATGAGAACGATACAAGTAATACGCGACCACATTACTCACTAAATACAGCCTCCGGCGAGGATATCGAGGCATGATCAACCCTAAAATTATTCCATAAAACGAATTTCCAAGAAATATAGACCAGGTTTACAATATTCTTGGTTCGATTGTCATGAACATCAATGTTATCCAAGATCAGAACAAGGAAATTACTGTTAGCACGAATAGTAAGCGGTCAGTGCGACCCCATTACAATTGGCATACAGACCAAGGAACGTTGCAATGATCATCCGCTTTCGCATTCCTGGTGTCGAAAGACCGCCTTCTGGTTCGTCTCGGTGATCCTAGACTCTCTTGGAGCGTTTCCTCGATCTGAGTATATTCTGCTTGGAACTCCGAGTTTTCGTCTCCCTCTGCATGATACTTGACTAGGATAGCGAGTGCTTCGCTTCCCCTTCCCCGAGATATAAGCCAACGAGGAGACTCCGGGACAAACCAGACGAGAGATACTTGAACGAGACTGGGAACCATCTGAAAGAGGGATGGGATTCTCCACTCCCAATTTCTGGTCATCGCAAAGGTCCCCAGCGGCACAGCGGAAGCAGCTATACAACCCACTAGGATCGATCAGCTCAAAGGGCATACTGAATTCAATTACCAATGTGATCGGAAATACAGAAATGGCCTGGGTCCCACGACAGGTCGCTCCTTCGGACGCGAGAGTTCTGTACTATGGTTCAGGTAATTAACGGGCAAGTGGAATTCAGTGTAAGACGCACCTCCAATCAAGGAAGAGGCTATCATGCAGAATACATTAACAAAACCAAGGATGAAGTGAGCAATGATGAACGTCAATTCTTATCATCAGATGCAGGCCCGAGCTGAGAGACATCGACCACGAATGGCCCGGGGGTGAATGGGACGGCAGCGACGCAACCCAAAGAATACACGGAAGCCAAAAGGCCCAACGATGCGAAACGAGATTATAGTCTTTCATTCGAGTGGTACCCAAAGTGTCAATTTGGTTACATTGTACTAGAGTAGCTCACATTCGAGGTCAGCATCCAAATTATTCCACGGCTGCACTCATGTCCGCGTCCGTCCACCCACCCTTCCGTTTTGCTCTCGATGGGCCTACCAACCAGAACTTATGTATATGATTACTATACATGATTATATACACGACATGATCGCATCCAAAGTATAAAGTAGCATTACCCATCGTATACGCACGCACGTCCGTCCGTCAAGAGATATCGATGATCGATGGCCATATCCTACTTTCCGTCAACACACACACAAACACAGAGGATGCACGACGTACTCGAGCAACGCGATCAACGACTGTATCGCCGCCCACAGGAACGGTATCCATCTAAAAATTTCGTCAGTCAGAGGCGAGACCAAGACAACGATAACCAAATCGAAAACGCACGTCGACACGCAAAACCCCCCCGCGCGATACACCCAAACGATCACCCACGCGAGCACTGCAGCGCCCAGAACAGAGCTCAACACTCCATAGGCCAGAAAGGCGAGCAAGATGAGTAGAGAAAACGTATAGCGGGATCGGCGGAGGTTGGTCCTCCCCTTCCGCGTTCGGAGAGTGGGATTTCTGTCTCTGGATTCCTTGGTCTGGTTCTGGTTCGAAGGAGGCGTGGACGGGGGTGGCGGGTATGCAGTGGTCGGTCCAGGGACTGCGTTTGCGTTTGCGTCTGCAGACGGGTGCATAGTCGTGAGTTGGACGAGCTCTCCCTCCTTCCTGTCCCCACCCTCACCCTCACCCTCCCCACCCTCCTCCTTGCCCTCCTCCCTTGCCCGAGGCGGAACCACAAAGTTTAAAAACGCATACACTCCCGCAACGAAATTGAAAGGAAGGTGGAATATCAAGGTCCAGTAGAGCGTGTACTTGAATATGTCTGCTCCGTGTGTGCGATGGCCTTTGGCAGGGTGAAGGATTTAAAGGGAGGGAACGCACCCTGGGCATCAGACAGATAATGACCGCCAGGTCGATAAGCCGGCCCTACGAAGCCGACTTCGTGTGCTGGGCTGTAGAGCGAGGGCCACGAGAAATTGGAATCGTCGAGACGGCCACAGTTCATTCCGTTACATGAACATCCTGGTGGTGTTGAAGCAACTTTGCTTATTACATAAGCTTGCTTGCTTAGTAAGTCCACATCCCCGCTCGTACCGTAGCACCAACGTCAACTCAGCCAAGCCGAAGTCTGAGGCCGAGGGATCACACACGCCCTCTGAGACCTGGGTCAGTGTAATCGTCATACTTACAGCTTCGAGCGTGCGACCCGAGGCTTCTGGAAATGGCAGTACCTGTCATTATACGTCCGCCAGTGTCCACACGAGTGTCAAAGGTTGACAGATGGGCCGGCCTACTACCGTATCTCCATCCTATCCCACTGAGCAAAGAACGACCCGCTAAGAGACCACCCTTGGTACAATGCGAGCTCTAAAATGGACAGCGAAGCTCTCCAGCACGAAGCCTATCCACGTCTGAAGGTTATCACCCTCTTCTCAAGAATATGTTTTTGTTCAAATGCTGATAATGGCTGGACGTTCATCAACCTGTCTACGATTCGCGGACGAATTGTCACTATTACTGCCCGGCGCGCCAACGGTTTCCGTCGCACGCTGGAAGTGCTCGCTGCGTTCTGCTGATGTGGTCAATACTCTCCGGCAGGCTATCTGTTAACTTGAAGTCAGTATACCCTCGCCAGTGTTTGAGGAGGGGTGGGAGGCCGCGCTTGAGCATGGCGGCGCTTTGGAGCCACTGTCTGGATACGGGAAAACAGAGACGTGCAACACTATGCTTTTCGGGGTATTCATGATCAGCAAATCACTTTTGGTTTGGGTGCATCGACGTCCAGAGCAAGTACTGTGACAGAGAAAGTGTTTGGCTGATCCGGGCCGGCCACGGCCGCGTCAAACTATATCAATGATCGAAGGTCAAACCAAAGCCAAAAACCGAATCAATAACGCAGGTCGACACATAAAATACCTCCGCCCAAGTGCTACATGATCGCAACGTCGAAACTGAAAAATCCATGAATAAACGGCTGCAATAAAGGTGAACGAACTATCATCGTCCAGCAGGGCGTGTATGTGTAGTTAGGACGATCCCGACGTATTTCAAAGTGAATCGCGGTGAGTGAACTCATCGGAAGAGGGGGACGCCTGGTTCGACGAGCACCCGACTGCGAGGGCCACGAAATTTCATTCCATTAGATCGAGCGCTACCTAGTACGTCATACGTCGTACAGCTTCAATAAAACCTAGACAAAAGGACAAATCCAGCAGAATCTTCTTCGAGGGATATCGTACAAGATCAAAGAGATGAACAGCAAGTAAATCAGCGCAATAAGAGGGAACGAAAAGGCGAGAGAAATAGAAGGAGAAAGGAAATCAGTCAACCATCGACTATCATATCCCCCCGCTCCCGCTCATCCATCCCCGGCGACTTCTCCCAACCACCCCCTCCCTCCTGCATCGACCGCAACTCACGCTCACGCTTCGGCGTCTCGTACCTATCTGCGTCCTCGTCCAGCCGCAATTCGCTCAACCACGTTCGCGCAGACACTTCGCTTAACCGAATCCCCATGCGCAGCCCGTCCGGAGATGGGTACGATGCTGGAGTCGTTGAAGGCGTCGACAGCGGTGTGTCAGCTTGGGCTGGCGTAGACGGCGTAGACGTCAACCCGGGCATCGACGGCTGGCAAGATGTGCTCTCCGACGACGAAGAGGACGTCGACGCAGACATATATGACAACGAATGATCCAACGGTGGCTCGTCAGAAGCAGAGTGCTGCCGCTGAAGCCCAATCACGCGCAAACGCTCCACCCATCTACAATACCATGAGCACCTCCAAACGCAAGAGAATCAAACCACCACTCACGCATCCGCACGATCCAGACTCTCCTTGACGACGCCCGTCACTCCGCGCATCATATCCAAGCTCTCCATCGCCAGCGTCAAGATATGCTGTGCAGCCCTCGTCGCCGCACTCGCCGTCGGTCGGACCATGCTCACACGTGAAGACGCCAGCGGAGACGACGCGCGAGACGACGCTGGTGTCGCGGACAGCGAACGATCTGGTCCGCCTGCGTTACGTTCCTTGCGGTGTCGCGTCGCACTTCGCCGGTTGTTGCCGACAGTGCCCCCGGCTGCGGCACCGGCAACTGAGCTTGCACCGGGGGAACCTTCGGGTATGCCGTGGGTGGCGCCCGCGTTCGCAGCGCTTGCCCATCGTTGGGGAAGGTGGAGGATGAAACCGCGGACGCGGGCACGTGCGGGTTCTGGGAGAGTGCCACCTGCGTACTTGCTGACGACGTCGACGACCTGGCGTATGGTATTGACGATGTCTCTGCGGACGTCATGGAGGGTGCGCATATGAGTCGGGGAGATGTATGCATCTGATTCGGAGGGATCGATGACATAGGATTGAAGCGAGTCAATAAAGTCGCGAAGAATGAGGATCTGAGAGTCGATGTGTGCCGCGGCGTACTGGAAAAACAAAACAAAATAAATTGAATGCACAGTCGCTGGCGCGTGTGATACGGACCTGGAGCCACTGTAAACAGTACTTTAAGCGACGCATGCTTTCTTCGCTGACGGCGGCGCCGATGCCACCAGCCTCGAGAAGAACGGTCTGCCAACGACTGCGAGGTATGACCTGGCGGTTGGGATCCTGGGATTGTGGAGTAGGAGTGCGGCTTTCGGTGTCTGGAGGAGGGGCGGGAGAGGCTAGTGGGCATGAGCAAAAACAGACGTTAGACGAGCGAGACTGGTACCGCGGTCATCATCACCGTCGCAGGGTGCTTTTGAGGTGACGACTGGTCCTCTAGAGTCTGGGGATTGATCGACTTGCATCTTGTCGTCGACGGTCGAGGAGCGGCTGCGGTATCTCTCGAACTGGTGTGGAACGTGTAAGAGGATATTAAAGAGAACAAAGAGGAAGGACAGACCCTGTCGAGCTGCCTGCATGCAAATTCGTCGAGTTGGTCTACGGGGAGACGATGTATGACGGGGCGGGATATGTTTTTGACGGATGATTCCATCATCTCAGCGCCGTACTGGGGGATGATGAGGGGATGAGCAACGGGGGAAGGAGCGACGGACCTTGACGACGCGGGAGGAAGCCTTTCCATGCTCGTAAGCGCGGAGGGCGCTGCCAACGAGGGGCAGACAGGACACTCTGGAGACAAAGTCGGGTGGTGGAGGATCGGGGGGCGGAGAGGGGGCGTCCGGAGAGAAAGGGCGGGAGGTTGAGCGGGTGCGCATGTCGCCGAGAGCACTGACTGCGATGCGCACGCTCTCGTCGTGAACGTCGAGCGGGGACGGCGGGGACGGCGACTTTGGGGAGGGAGACATGAAGGCGCAATGGAGAGTCAATCACGTGGGTATGATATGAATCTAGAATCACGTGTTTGTAAGTATATACCTGGATTGAGCTCCACTGACCCCTATATATTAGATAATCAATATAATGTTGTTCACCTCTTTAACGAGCCCGGTCTAGATTCTATTCACAATATGGCTGGGTCTCTCCCACTTCTTCTCGCTCGTCCCACCATGATCAACGCTTTCCTCGCAGATGAACAAACCTTGTGGGATTGGGACGACCCCTGGGACACTCACATCGACCCCACCTTCTCCCTTGACCTATTCCCCTGCCAAATAGAACAAGACCCCCAGCCACCACAGACCGTCCGTCCCTCTGATGTCTCCTTCCATCCACCTCCCATTCAAATACCCTCCCTCTTCGCGACCCCCTCTCCCGCCGAGTTCACCCCCTCTGACATCGACAGCAGCGACGACTACGACCCTTTTTATTCCTCAGACCCGGACTACCTCCCATCGTCGTCGCCCGTAAGTGCATTCACCCCCATCACACCCGTCAGCCCCGTCAGCCCCAGCATCAACCCTGCCTCCCTCACCCTGCACTCTCACTCCCGCGACTCATCCCCGTCCTCCACCCGCCCCTCTCGTCGCCCGTCGCGCACAATGATCACAGTCCCCGTCCCGATTCCCAACCTCACAAAAAAGTCTCGCGGCCGCAAGGTCCCGACATCCAGCAACGGCGAGCCCGTGTTCGCCGCCAGCAGGGACAAGACCAAGAAGGGCGTGAGGACCTATACCTGCCACGCAGACGGCTGCGGCAAGTGTTTCGTTCGCGGCGAGCATCTCAAGCGACACATTCGCTCTATCCATACCGACGAAAAACGTGGGTTCAGATTTATCCTGTGCTCACCCTCGGCTCACATTTTGACTTAGCCTGGATGTGCACCTACGAGAAATGCACTCGCGCATTCAGCAGACGTGATAACCTCAACCAGCACCTCCGTATTCATAAGCTCCAGAACGTCGACGACGATTGATCATTAGGACAACGGACCTATATTTTCACGCTATCATTATTGTTATCTTATCTCACCCATATCTGTATCATTAGCCCAATGCATCCACGTTTCAATATAACTCGTCCTTTTTCTTTCATTTGCACATGGACAGGCATACAGCATGTAAGTGTAGTGCAGGCATGAAATGGAATGAATACAAAAAACGCTGATGACTCATGCCTCCGTCGTTTTTCTGGTACGCTTCTTGGCGACAGTGTTTTCCCTAAGCGTCGTACGTCATCGTCAGAGAAACGTCCTCATATATGCGCTCGATCTCTCTCACCTGAAACCATTCTTGAATCGCCTCGACACTCCCTTGAGGTAACGCATCCGACCCGTTCCGGTCGTCTTGCGGCGCTTAGCCTTTTGACCCCACTCGTACGAGCGGAGCTTGGCAGCGGGGTAGCCGCATTGGCTGCAGGCTGTTTTCGATTCAGTTAGAGTTTCCGTTTGCATTTTTGGTGTCGGATAGGATGAATCAGCAACCCTACAAAACTAAAAGGGCACGCGACGCACTCTTATGTTGTCTGTGGAACGCCCGGTTGCCGCATCGTCGGCAGATCGTGTGCGTCTTTGTGTGGCGCTTACTACGGGATCAAACCGATATTTTTTGCGTGAGCCGACGATCGAATGGCGTGCATACGAACAGAAGAAACATAGTGAAAGAGGAGGCAGAGTTCAGTGAGCCGACGTGCAACCAACAGAGACAGAGCAGGTACGCACCCAAAGGACGAGGTACCTGATCAGACCAGAATCAACCAGCGCGGGCCCACAGGGAGAAGTCACTGTCAGCGCGCAGGTGCACGGCGTCGTCATCGAACAAACGCACCTTTTGTCTATCAGAGGATTGAAAGATAGAGGGAACGGTCAGCATCGATCCAAGGCAAAGAAAAAACAAAGTCGAAAGGCCAAGACTCCGTCATCCGACCTCCCTCATACCCATCCACCCATCCACCCGCCATCCACCCCTTCCGTCACTCTCTCGACGCCCGACGTGATTCGCAGACTCTCCAGAAGATTGGATAGACGTTCAGTACTCACCATCTCGTCGTTTTCTCCGTCAGTGTGTACAGGTGTGTGTAGACTTCAGTCGACTCCAGCCTCACACCCCGTCCAAGATCGTGGGAACTGAAATCGAATTCCGCACGTGCATCAACCTAATCAGGGGGTGCCCCTGTCAAGTATGTAAGCGAAAACCCCTATCCCTGATCCTGCCTGCCCCCTATCCACATCTCCGGCCAGCCGCCATTAGTAACCCACCCTCAATCCTGACCCCAATTTTTCGTTGGCAGAGAGGTAAATCACTCGTCCAGAGGACCGTCCAGGCTGTCGACACATATATATGGTGAGTAAGTGTGTTCCGACCTATCTTGTGCTGGAATGGTTGCACAAGCATAAGATAGGTGGTACCTGGTTCAGTCAAAAGCCATATCATAGTCTGTATTCAGTCCACGCCGCGTCCGATCACCTCTCAGGTAGTGAATCTGCAGCAACATCTTTTTTTCTCGTCTGTTCAAGAATTGAAGGACTTGGCAAATTCGTGCCAACGTGCGATGACATCGCCGCCCATTGCACTCAGTATCTGACAATGTCGAGAGCTCCGCTCATCGATGATCGTTCGACTGTGCACGTGTTCGGGATGCACTTTGAGATTAATTTAAGCAGGACAGTCGATTGGTCCTCCCCGATGGACGACTCAATGTTCGTGAATGATTTCGACCAATCCCTGTCCGATCTGTGTAAGCTCGACTCAGTCAGAAAGTGGGGATCAAGAGTCGAAAAACTCGTCATCATCATTATCGGCCAACGGCGTCCGCAGACATCACCGAGCCCTCCCCACGGTTTCGCCATCCAGATATAGTGGTGACCGGCACCTGTGAGACATCGTGACAAAGAATAATACAAAGCTCGTCACTCTCCCTGCCCGCCACTGGCGGTCCTTCCGATTCGTTCCTCCATAGTACCATACGTTTCCGTTCCCTCGTGTTCGGACAGCAGTTCAGCCTCATCATACCTAAGCGCCTCCCGATCCTCCTCAAACACTGACCAGATATCACTATCATGCTCTCATTAAACGACTAACCCACTTACAGATTGTCAACTCTTCGAGCGTGCGACCAGACGTCTCCGCGCCCACACGAGTGAAAACTAAAGCTTACGTGATGTACCATCTCCATCATTGTCGTTTCTCATCAGCTCCAAAGCTTGCTTCGAATCACGTCGGTAGCATGAACTTACCTACGGCGTCAATCCCAATAGGATTCATAAACTCGGAAGAGAATGCTCCACAACGATGCCACCACTCGTACATGGCCATGCCGCTCGCTCGGACGTGGAACGGGAAGAGTTCGGCCATGTATGCTAGCTCACGTCTCAGCTCATCTCGTCCCAAAGAAAAATAGCATAATGCTCACTGAAGTTCAGGTTACCGATCGCCAGGTTGAAAGCTAGGCTAAACGCAAAGATGGAGCTACGGAACGTGTATTGAGAACGGCAGTAGACGCAGCACATTCAGTGAACAAGTTGACACTCACCCTAGCACCTCTAGAGCGGAGAGTCTACTGTGAGTGAGAGAATAATCCGCGCTGACCACCGTGAAAGTGACAAGTACAACAAAAAGAGAAATGGTACAGGCCTGACCACGGTTAACAGAGCGACGTAAGTAATCCGCGACCACATTACTTACCAAATACATAGTCCGTCGACGGAATCGAGTCATGATCAATGCAATCGCAGAACTGTTGACAAATTTCACAAAAACGTAGGCCAGGTTGACGACGTTCTTTACTCGATGATCACGAATACCAATGCTGTCCAAGATCGGAGAAAGGAAATTTCTGTTAAAGATAAAAGCAGTCAGTGCAATACATACAACAATACTCGCTGTAGGACTTGCGAAATGAGTCCAGCTCCAGTCCAGTCGAGGTTTTTTTTTTTTTTTTTGAGTCAATTAATGTCCCATTGCGGAGCGCGTACGCTCTATGGAGGACAATGTGCCTAAGCTGGGGGCCCCTGCCCCCCTACAACTCCGCCCGTGCGAATGCCCCGATGTGGGCATGACCCCATCGGTCCGCCGTTCCTGCCGGCCGTTTTAGACGCCACGTGCCTCCGCCGTAGTGCTACTCTGATTCTGAGCGACGTGTGTGATGTACTTTGCGGCGATGTTGATGTACAGGTACTAAGGCCCGAGGGCCCCCAGTCGAGGTTCAGACCAAGGAATGCTGTGATGATCATCCGCTTTCGCATTCCTGGCGTCGAGAATACAGTCCTCTGTATAATGTTTCTCATTTCTTCCTTTCTATTCACAATATTCACTTTTCACATTTCACATTATCACAGAACATTCCTGAACATTCCATATTCCATACCTGCCCTAAAGACCTTGTGTACAACACATGTTAGATAGTATATAAAGTAGTCTCTCTGTATTCTGTAATCACTTTTGGAATTGCCATTTATTTCCTTCACATTCGTGTGATTGAGATCATCGTTGGTTCAGTTCGTATCATAATTCCAAAAGTACTCGGAACCCGGTACTCTTCGTCCCCCGTTCCACCTTCATCTTTCCCTCTACCTGCTGTGTTATAGTCGGACACCAGACTTTAGGTAGACCCCTCACTACTCGAGGTTAAAGAGGAACCCTTGACCAGGTTACCGTCACTGGAAAGCAACCAGTTCCCCACTGCTGTTTATACGCTTGTTCGGCGTTACAAATACAAATAAAGTTGCTTTTGTCGATAGTGCACTATGACCAGATCTGCAGGACGTTAGGCTGTAGTGGAATTGGGACCTGATAACGAGCCCAACAGAATCGCGATTTCTTCCGTAAGATTCGCAGCCTTACAGAGCTTAAATCTGTGTGCTAGCAGTAAAGCATATCGCCTCTTCCATTTATACGCGGGTGTATTTCGACGTGGTCCTCGTGTGGCCATACTTCTCTCCACAGCTCTCCTCTCTTTGAGGTAGATGTGACTCCTAGTGAAATCCTCCCTCATCCTCTCCTCTCCATCTCTGTTTTTGGAAAACTGGTGGTTAGCCTGCCGATTCCTTAAGCAAGATTCCTTCTCCATACATCATTGCCCGACAGTTCAAATGCTGTCGCAGATCACTTCAATATCTTCGTCTCCGCCTCCAGAATGTCTCATCCCTACGAGAGACCTGCATCCACCGTTCGCCCCGCAACAAGACCCCCCTCCGTTGCTCAAACCGAATATGACATTGCCGCTGATGAACCCAAAACTCTAGAAGAGTTTTCGAGGCTCTACCGGCAATGGCAAAAGGACCAAGAGGAAGGGTCTTACACCTCCAAACTGCCTCCCATCTTCCCCTCTCTCCACGCTCCCGACATCCCCACAATCCAAGCGCCTGTTCTCCGCACACCTATCGCCTTCTCAGTACCAAGGATGTCCACCGTGGCATCAGTCATCTCCTCGGATTCCGCCCCGCCAACTGTGAATATGCCACGAACGAGGCCGATGATGAGATCTCCCATCACCCAAAGTGCGCCGCATGTACAAACACGCCCACATCCTCCAAGGGTGGCCTTCCCACCCTTTCTCATGGTTCCGCCAATGGCGAACCAAAGTACAGGAACTAGAATCGGAAAGTCCCTAATGGCGAAGCCAGAAAAGTTCAATGGAGACAAATCCGAATTCCCACAGTGGTGGAGAACCCTCTGCATGTTCCTCAATGGGTTTGAAACAACTTCCAATGACGATCAGATGATTCTGATCACGCTGTCCTACATGGTCGGCAAAAACGCTGCAGGTCGGTTCGCCGACTTGTACCCAATTACACATGTTCAAGGAGAACAGACCTACGCGGAGTTCACGGAAGAAATCATCTCCCAGTTCATGCCAACGGACGCCAAAGTCAAGGTGGCCGAAAAACTCAGGAAACTGAGACAAGGAAACAAGGAGTCTGTTGAGGACTTCTTTGTGCAGATGAAACAGTTGGTAGCAGAGGCCGGATGGAACTTCTCCGAGCAACACCACCTGATCGAAATTGCCAAAGAAGGCCTCAGATCAGAAATTGTCGACCTGGCCGAAAAGTCTAGGTTCGACCTTTTCTAAATGGAGAAGCTGACGCCCTGGGAAGAGGCGTTCAAGCAATCCGAAGCGGTCCTTAACGGGATAAACAACCGCAAGGGAAAAGGTTCGAATGAACAAAAAAAGATGACTTGGAACCAGTGGACCAAGAAAGCGGAAACCCCCGCTCACACAAACCCCAAGGCAGAGCAATCTGCAAAAGTGCACCCGAACCAAAGTGGAACGTTCGGTGCCCAAGGAGGAGTTCCAATGGATCTCAACGCTGCTCGTGCCGCCGGGTTATGCGTCAGGTGTGGTAAACCCTGGCCATGCGAAACCCATTTCAAGAAAAGAGAACGACAGGTTCGTTCGATCAAAGTACGAGGAGTTGTCATAGAATACTCAAACAGCAGAGAGTTAGCCGAAAAGATTGAACAAATAGAATCGGGTTTTGCAAATGAGCAGTAGTTAGGTCGAATACTGCTCCTAAAATAAGTATGGTTTCGAGAAATAAATATGATGTTCTCCCTATCGAACTATGCGAGACCACAAGAGAACAACACCTATTAAGTGAAGGATTTCAAGTCCTAGACAATAACCCAATAATAGTCAGAACAACCCAAGTAAAAGGACGCGTCTACAACATGAGAGAACTCGCTGAAATGGCAAAAGAGGTTGGTAGGGAAACCTCAAGGTGATCCCTACCTCCGATGACTACGGTCCTGGAGAAGCAAATACGTATTCTTCATCGCGAAAAAGGAAAAGAGGTTGATGCTACCCCTAAACCAAAAAGCAACATTGAGAGCTCCAATTCACGGACGAGAAAGGACTTCGAGAGCCCCAACTCCGTGAATGTGTTGAAGCAGGTACGCTCGACGACCAAAGAGGGTAAGTGGCAAAACACCGTAGATCCCTGGAGTGTCGAATGGATACAAAGAGTCGTGAAACGAGGCGATGATCAAAGATCCCTCTCACACCTTAAATCCTTCATACATGACCAAAGGATCACGGAAGTAAATAAAACTCTCGTAAAAGATCTCCAAACAATGCATCCTGAAGAAGCATTACTTGTGCTAAGAGACTTGCAAAATAAACCTCGCTTCGTCAAAGCCCGTAAGACAGACACCGCCTTCAACGTGGATGTCAGAATCTCAATGGGTGATGGCAAAAGCTATGAAGCAATTGCACTTCTCGACTCTGGATGTACCAGCTCGTCAATAGACAAAGGATTCGTCAAAGAACACTAATTGTTCACCAGGAGATTGCCTCGACCGATCCCTGTGTACAATGCGGATGGAACACACAATTCCGCAGGTGCTATTGAAGAATTCGTTCTTGCCAAAATGAAAGTCGGAGATCACGAGGAAATGATTGCACTCGCAGTAACGAACTTGGGAACCCACTCGATATATCTAGGACACGACTGGCTAAAAATACATAACCCAGACGTAGACTGGAAAACAAAAACCCTGAAGTTCAGATGTGAGGAAGATCATCTACCGCCACTCGAAAATGTAGACGATGACGATGATGAGGAAATCTTCGCAATAAGAAACATCTCGATGGACATAGCAGCTGCGATCTCTCAAAAGAAAGGTGAAAAGTCCTTTGAAGAAGTGGTACCTGAAAAGTATCATGAATTCAGGGATGTATTCTCCAAAGAAGAGTTTGACGAACTACCGCCTCGATGACCATGGGATCACGCTATCGACTTAATCCTGGGGACACACAAAGTAGACTGTAAAACATATAACCTGTCCCCAAAGGAACAAGAAGAGCTAGAATCCTTCCTCGAAGAAAACCTCAAATCGGGTCGCATACGCCCCTCCAAGTTGGAATTCGCTTCCGCATTCTTCTTCATAAAAAAGAAAGACGGACGACTGAGACCAGTCCAGGATTATTGAAAAGTCAATGACATTACAGTCAAAAATCGATATCCTCTTCCCCTTATATCGGAACTCGTAGATAAGCTAAAAGATGCTAAATACTTCACTCTACTTGACATCCGATGGAGATACAACAATGTCCACATAAAAGAAGGAGATGAATGGAAAGCGGCCTTCCGAACCAATAAAGGACTATTCGAACCTCTTGTCATGTTCTTCAGCCTGACCAACTCCCCCGCAACCTTCCAAACAATGATGAACCACATCTTTCGTGATCTCGTAAATTGAGGAAAAGTCGTGATATACCTAGACGACATAATGATCTACACTAAAACTCTTGAAGAACACGAAAAGATTGTGAAAGAAGTCCTACAACTCCTCCAAGAACACTGTCTATTCCTTAAACATACCAAATGCAAATTCGACTCCCTCGAAGCAGAATATCTCAGACTCATTGTAAGAGAAGGACAAGTTCAAACCGACCCCGGAAAGGTCAAAGGAGTGGTCGACTGGCCAATACCTTCAACGAAGAAAGAGCTAAAAGGATTCCTTGAGTCCTTGAACTTCTACAGATGCTTTGTAAAAGGCTTTTCTGCAGTAGCTCGACCCTTGAATACTCTAACTTCCACGAAGAAGGAGTGGGAATGGACGCCGGAATGTACCACTGTGTTCAATCACCTCAAAGAGCTGTTAACCAGCTCACCAATCCTCGCTATGCCGAAAGACACAGGTAAATACCGTGTGGAAACCGATGGTTCAGGAATTGGAGTCGGAGCAATCCTCTCCCAATACCAAGATTCCTTGTGGCGACCAATCGCTTACATCTCAAAGTCCCTATCCAATGCAGAAAGAAACTACCACGCAGCGGACCTAGAGATGCTCGCAATCATCTTCGCCCTCAAGGAATGGAGGCACTACCTTATCGACGCCTCCGAACCATTTGAATTACTCACAGATCACAAAAACCTGGAGTTCTATCGACAACCCCAAGACCTCTCTCATCGCCAAGCTCGATGGCACCAAACCCTCCAAGATTTCCACTTTAAACTGTCTCACCGACCCGGATCGACAAACCCAGCTGATCCTCTGTCCCAGAGACCAGACTTTGGAAGGGGGGTGGACACTGACAATTCCCAAATCACAATGCTCTCAGCAGACAAATTTGATGGAAAACAGGTGGTTAGCCCACCAATTCCAGAGAAAATTGTCAACAATTCACTGAACATCGAAGAGGAAATCTCCAAACTACAATCCCATCAAGAGAAATTCGCGAAAGATGGTCTTAGCAAAGGAAAACCCAATTGGTCTGAGAAAGATGGAGTGATGAAGTGGAAAGAGTTATTGTATGTCCCAAAAGATGAAAAACTAAGGGAACATATAATCATTCAACACCACGACCATCCACTTGCTGGACACCCAGGAGTTCGAAGAACTAGAGATCTCATAATGAATCATTATTACTGGCCATCGCTCCGAAGCGACATCGCTAAATACGTCCAAGGATGCGACAGATGCCAAAAGACAAAAGTAGATCGATCTCCAAAACGAACCCCCTTACATCCACAAGAAACCCCAGAAGTCCCCTGGGAATTTATCTCCGTTGATCTCATAGGACCTCTCCCCGAATCCAAAGGAAAAAACATGATCTTGAATGTCGTCGACCACTTCTCGAGAATGATCCATGTATTCCCTGTTACAACCGAAATCACATCCATGGGTGTAGCACAGATATTCCGTGATCATGTATTCAAACTACATGGAACACCCAGAAAAGTAATATTGGATCGAGGAACACAATTTGTGTCGTCATTCATGAAAGATCTATACACCCTACTTCAGATTGAAGGAAACCCATCCACCACTTATCACCCGCAAATGAACGGCTTAACCGAATGACTAAATGCAGAGATAGAACAATATCTCCGCATCTATACTAATCACTGTCAAACAGATTGGGTCGATTGGTTAGCCCTTGCAGAATTCACACATAATCAAAAGATTTCTGAAGCGACTGGATATGCTCCCTTCCTCCTGAACTACGGACAACTTCCAAGGATTCGAACCGAGTCTCAAAAAAGAATTCGTAATCAATCAGCCAAGGAATTCGAGGACATGATGAAGAGTATACAAAAATTAGCTAAAGAGTCCATCAAACACGCCAAAGCTGATATGAAACGATTTCACGATCGAAAAGCTCGTACTCCACTGGAATACAAACCCAGAGACCTAGTCCTCATCGAAGCAACCAACATACGTTCTGACCGCCCGATGAAGAAACTAGACGATCGTCGTTACAGACCATTCGCAATCGAAAAGAAGAATAGTGACAGTTCTTACCAACTGCGCCTCGATCGCAAATGGAAAGGAATCCATAATGTCTTCAACAAATGTGTCCTCCAACCCTACGTAAAAGGCGAATTCCCCTCCTAAAAATCACCTCCTCCACCACCGCCGGATATCATAGCACAAATAGAAGAACAAGAAGTGGAATCCATAGTAGATTCAAGAGAACGACGAGGTGGAATAGAGTACCTAGTTCATTGGAAGGGTTTTCCAAGAGAAGAACGAGAATGGAAGACGGCATCAGAGTTGAAGAATGCACAAGACGCTGTAAAACAATTCCACCGGTTACATCCGACTGCCGCCCGTCCAAACAAAACAATGAGCTTAAGACAAACAACGGACGTTTGCGACTGTTTGGTATGTACCGGAAAAGGCACAACTTTTGATGATCCCGACGTTCTCACTTTTCGCAAAACACTCAATCGTCTCCCTGACCACCTATTCGAAATTCCACCATTTGCTGAGGACATCAAACCCTAAGAGGGGGATGATATAATGTTTCTCATTTCTTCCTTTCTATTCACAATATTCACTCTTCACATTTCACATTATCACAGAACATTCCCGAACATTCCATATTCCATACCTGCCCTAAAGACCTTGTGTACAACACATGTTAGATAGTATATAAAGTAGTCTCTCTGTATTCTGTAATCACTTTTGGAATTGCCATTTATTTCCTTCGCATTCGTGTGATTGAGATCATCGTTGGTTCAGTTCGTATCACTCCGATTCGTGATATTTGGTCCCATTTTGAGCGTCTGCTTGATTTGCACATACTCCGCCTGGACGAACTCGGAGTCTTCGTCTCCCTCTCCGTGATACTTGACAAGAACACCCAGGGCTTCGCTATACTTTCCATTATATACGAGCCAGCGAGGAGAATCGGGGATGAACCAGATAAAGCAGACTTGGAAGAGACTGAGCACAACTTGAAGTAAACATGGGGTTCTCCATGCCCAATTGCTGGTCATGGAGAAAGTCCCGAATGTCACAGCAGCACCATCTATAGCACCTAGTACAGTGGATCAGATAGGATAGATACAATCGTGATTTGATTTACCAAAAAAGTAGGAAACACCGTAAAGGCCACCCACAATAGCTCTCTCTTTGGGATGTGAGAGCTCTGCACATTTCAACAATTAATAGGCGGGGCGAAAACTACTCTGAAGTACAAACCTCCAATAAAAGAAGAGGCGGCTACAACGCAGAAAACGTTGGACAATCCGAGGATGAACCGTGCAGCGATGAACATCGTGACTATTGGAGTATTGTTGTGAAAAGTGGCCAAGCGTTGTGAGAAATCAATCACTTAGAGTTCAGAGCGGATCCTTGAAGAATTCCCCCGATTATCGAGCCTATACCACCGAGCAATATCGGCAAGCATCTTCCGAATCTATCGGAACAAAAACAATACAACCCAAAGAATACATAGAAGCCATGAGACCCAATGAAGTGGAATGAGGATGATTATAGTCTGTCGTTCCAGTCAATTCACCGTGGCGTCAATCATGCAGGCTACTTCACATTCGAGCCACGAGGGCACGGCCTGCAAGCCGTTTACCATGGTCGAGACGTAACTTTGTTTCGAGTCAGCAACTTCTGCAATAGAAACACCAAATCAATCACTTGCCCTTCTGTTACCTTGACTCCGATACAAGCCGGAAACATCAAGAGATATAGGAGTCGAAGGATGGGCTTTCTGTACCAGGGAACCTTGTCTTGTTCTGCAAGCCGAGATACGATGGCGTCGTTGCCTTCCGGCTGAGCACAATTGCCTTCCGCCTCCCTCCGTGAAGTCATTCCGATAGCGAGAGGATCTTGCGATTCCTGAGAGACTTGAACCGGGGCTCCGAGGAATTTCGCTACCCAGCGTACGATGGACTACTTGGCCTACGGAGAGGAACTTGCGAATTGTGAACCGAGATTGAACCGGAGGGATGTATGGCGGTAACCGTGAGATAGACCATTGATTATGAGTATTCCGCTGGGCTCATTGAAGCTTCAAACGTTGAACAAAGATGTACTAATAGCCTGAGCACGCTGCTCGCTGAGTTCGATCTAAATTTGTGTAAAAGGAAATGACATCAGGGTTATCAAGTCACCGATCTTGATATCTACTATCATTGCACGCAAATGCATCATGCAAAGATGCCAGCGGAGAGCGGACCACAGTGAAATGCTACTATCAGTGTGGTAGTCTATATACCCTGAGCATGCAGCTTGGGATCTTCCACCCACTTGCACTGTTCCTAAAACGGAACCCGGCACTTCTTCGGATCTGAGTGTGATGTGACCGCATGCAGAAGCGGATACCGAATCAGTGAGTCGGATAGCCATAGAATCATAGGTAACCAGCTACATCGCGGCTACTCTGAATCCAGACAGCAAAAGTGCCAGCTAAGTACATGGTGAACATTATAAATGGAGACATATGTATCTGAAAAAATACCTGAATATGGCCCCTCGGCGTGTCAGTCTAGCAATACCAGCGTAACAAGCTTCACGGTATTACTCGATCGCCAAACATACCAGGCTGCGTATAAACCGGAAAGCCGCTCGAATGCGGTATCACAGGCGCGTACCCGTGTGGATACACCGGCGCCTCTGGCATCACCTGCAACCCTAACCCCTCCGTCCCATGCATCCCCATTCTCATCTCCTCCAACAGTCCAGCCGCCGACTGCTTCGCCCACATGTCCCACCCCGACCAGTCATAGTTGTATTCATGACCGTACCCATGCGGCCCATGCGGCCCATGCGGCTTTCCCACTTCCTCAGGCCTAGCGTTATACCACGACGGGTCCGCACCCTGCCTCACCCTCGTTCGCAGCTGACTGCGCGGGTTCGCCTCCGGCACGTACGCCTCCGCGATCTGCGTGTCAGACACCCATGGCAGGCCATCTAACTTCGTCGCGAAACGTCGCACGCGCGCCATCACTGTCGACGACAGGGGTCCCGAGCTCAGTGAGAGGGGGTGCGGCTGAGGCATCGGAATGGACGCGGCGATAGGAACGGGCATGTCGAACGTAACCCCCCTTGGTGCACCCTCGCCTGAAAAAATCGCGTCCTCCCCGGCACCAGACGAGGATTGTGAAACCACCGGCGGGGCTACAGGCATAGGCGCAGGCGCGGGAACCGGGGTGGGCATTCGCCCGGGCGTATTATCCTCCCTGCGTGTCATGATCGAAGGGTGCCGGGGGACACCCTTTGAAGGCAACTTCCGCCTTGCAGACTGCGTAGTCCACGCCGGACTCGGTATCGGCGAGGAGGGCGAGGGCGAGGGCATGGGAGACGGAGATGGCGACTCAGTGGGCGACACGATCGTGACCGTGACCGGGGGCATGTCCGCGTCGACTCGGGGCGATGGCGTCCTCGACCTGCGTAGCAATCCGGGGCTCACGCGCGGGGTGCGTGTGTAGGAGCGGGCGCGGGAGTGAGTAGATCGCGCGTGCGGCGAGTGCTGCTCCTCCGATGTCTCTGGCGGGGTTGGCGTCGCCGACGGTGGGTCGATATACTGCGTCGCCTCGCTCGGCGGCTGGCCCGGGTGTGCTGCAATTGGCACCGGCATCTCCTCCATTGGTACTGGCATCTCTTCCCCCGACATCTCTATCGGTATTGGCATGGGCATATCCTCAATCGGCACGGGCATTGACATGTTTGGGTACCCAAACGAGCTCGTCCGCCGGAACCCAGTGCCAAGTCTCTTCAGACCCTTCCACAATGACTTCATCAACCCCTCTCCGCCGCCGGTGGTATGGGGATGAGGGCGCTGGTACCCGTACGGGTCGAGCATCTCCTCGAGGGTGAGCGCGAACGCGGCTTCGTCAAGCTCCATGTGTTCTCCGACGGTCGGCGCGGGGCTGGCTGATGGGCGGAAGGGCGAAACTGGTCTGGGTGTGAGGGAAGGGGTGCGGGAGGGTGAGTGCGCGAAGTGAGAGTGGGAGTGGGATGGCGAAGGGGAACGCGGGGCCTGCAACGGGAAAGGTGGAGCGCGCCACGGCGAGCTTGGTATGACATGACTCCCGCGCGGGGTAGGAAATTGTGTTTGCGTTGGCGTATGTTGCGTGTACGGCTGCGTATGAGTATGCGTATGGGGCTGTAATTGAGGCGACTGGACGATTGTCGACGGAGGTGGTTGTTCGGGAGAAGATATCCATGTGACGTCTCTGATACGTGGGGTCTGCTGCGAGCGGCTGTAACGGTTTTTGTGCGGGCCTCCACTGCGAGCAGAGCCTCCGGGGCCACGGTCGCTGCCATCAAAGTTGTAGTCGACGCTGGAGCTGGTGGGGTAGGGGTACGCCGTGTACGTCTCTGGAACGTGCACGCCGCGTGGTGAGGGATACTCCATCCGTGTGGGTTGTCCAGATGATCCTGGCATGATTAGACGCCGATTTTAATGTGATGTGAATGTGGACTTGAAGCCAGTCTTCGAGTTCTCGAGTTCTGGAGACCTTGAACAATTCTTAATGGATATGTGTTGTTTCTAACCAGTGCCCCCGCTGTGATTTCACTGAGTAGTAGGCACGGATGGAACTTGGCCAGTGCCAAGGACGAACGGAAGTCGGCCCGCCCACTTTCGATCGATCGATCAAAGTTCAAGGCCTCCGCCGCAGCCATTCAATGAGCAATTTCAAGATGAGGTTTCCCACCAGTGCTAAGCGGGTAAACTTCGTTGGTCTCAATTTCCCACAGAAAACGCCCAAGCAAAGACGGCTCGGGGCTCGTCATCGACTAGGAAGAGTATGACTTCCAGACAAAACGCATCCGAATTCACGGTGACTACTGGCACAAGACTCAGCTTCAGTCTTCTCTAGTCTCAATTGAGCTGACAGAGCGATTCATCGTTTGTCCACAGTTTCAACCTTCTTGCTGGGACTCTAACTGACCACAATAGACTCATTTCGCAACGTTGACTCAGATACTACCGCAGAGCGGTTGAAGCACATAAAATATTGGGGAAATGACGTCCGCGCGCGCGCCAATATTCATCTGATTAAACGCATCTTCCATTACATCAAAAATGACCTATTGAACAGTTGGCGGGCTGTACGGTACGTGACAAGTTCGCAAGGCACTGTGATGGAGCCGGCCGCAAGCAGGCTTGCAAGTTGCGAGAGTACTAGTGTACAGGCTTCGCTACCTATTATAATTAAGTGCTGGCCGGCCGCGCTGGATCACTTTTTAAGCATTTCCAAGTTCCAACGAAGGTCTAATTACATAAAATATGTTACCGCCTGATCCTTCCAACCTGAATTCGCTTAGAATCTCGCTGTAAGCCGAGTAAGTACTTACTGGTCGCGTTCCCAACCTCGATTCAACCACTCAGGATTGTCTCGCTATCGGAATGGCTTCGCGAAGAGACACGCGGGGTAGCTATGCTCCACTCGAAAACAACGATGCCGTCGTATCTCGGCTTGCAGAGCAAGACGAGGTTCCCTGGTACAGAAAACCCAACCTTCGACTCCTGTATCTCTTGATGCTTCCGACTTGCATTGGAACCAGGATTACGGACGGGCAAGTGATTACATGTGTACTTCGATGGCAGTTGCTGACCCAAAATCAAAGTTACGTTGCGACCATGGTAAACGGCTTGCAGGCCGTGCCATCGTGGCTTGAATGTGAGGTAGCCTGCATGGTTGGCGCCACAGTGAATTAACTCTGAAGCATAGACTATAATCATCCTCGTTCCACTTCTTTGGGTCTCATGGCTTCTATGTTCTCTTTGGGTTGTATTGGGTCTGTTCCGTTTGCCCCATTCGTTGTCGATAAGTTTGGAAGGCGATTTCCAGTATTGCTCGGAGGCATAGGGATGATCGTCGGGGGCATTCTTCAAGGATGCGCTCTAAATTGTGAGTGATTGATGTCTCATAATGCCGGGCCACTTCCCACAACAGTACTTCGATAGTTACGATGTTCATCGCTGCACGATTCATCCTCGGATTTTCCAGCATTTTCTCCATCGTGGCTACCTCTTCTTTGATTGGAGGTGTGTGCTTCGAAGTAGTTTTTACCCCACCTATCAACTTGTTGAAATATGCAGAACTCTCACATCCCAAAGAGCGAACTGTCGTGGGCGGCCTTTATAGTGTTTCCTATTTCTTTGGTAAATCGCATTACGAATATCTACTGGAGTGTTCTACTCACTTTATCTACTGTAGGTGCTATAGCTGCTGCCGCGCTGACGCTCGGGACCTTTTCCATGACTAGCAATTGGGGATGGAGAATCCCATCTTTCTTTCAAGCCGTGCTCAGTCTCGTTCAAGTCTTCTCCATCTGGTTCATCCCAGAGTCTCCTCGTTGGCTCATATCTAGGGGAAGGAATAGCGAAGCCCTTGGTATTCTTGTCAAGTATCATGGAGAGGGAGACAAAGACTCTGAGTTCGTCCAGGCGGAGTATGCGCAAATCAAGCAGACGCTCAAAATGGGACGGACGAATTTGGGGACATTGTTTTCGACGCAAGGAATGCGAAAGCGAATGGTTATTACAGCATTCCTCGGTTTGAGCATGAATTGGAGTGGAGCTGGATTGATTTCGTGAGTCCTTAGCGATATGATTGTCACCTTCTATGTTGTAAGTACTAACCGGCCATCGCACTCACAGAGACTTCCTTTCCCCACTCATGAATAACATTGGCATCCATGATAATAGAACGAAGAACATCGTCAACCTGGCCTACGTTTCTTGGAAATTTGTCAATGGTGCCGGTATTGCGTTGATCACGCAACGATATTCTCGACGGTCGATGTATTTGGTAAGTAATGTGATCTTGAACTTCTGATACTATCCTCATGACCATACCAAGGCCTGTACCATTTCTCTTTTTGTTGTACTTGTTGCTTTTACTGCAGCTAGTGCAGATTATTCTCTCACCTACAGCAAACTCTCTGCTTTCTTGGCGCTAGTGTGAGTGTCCAGTTCATTGTGAGCGCCGCATCTACTGTCGTACTTACCTCACGTTCCGTAGCGTCATGTTTTTGTTCAGCCTAGCTTACAACCTGGCGACTGGTACCCTGAACTTCGGTGAGCATTGTGCCATTCTCCTGTGGACCAAAATGGACTAAGACATGGTGTTAGCATACATGGCCGAGCTCTTGCCGTTCCACGTCCGAGCGAGCGGTATGGCGATATACCAATGGTGGAGTCGCGGCGGGGCATTCTTTTCCCAGTTCATGAATGCAATCGGGATCGATGCCGTAGGTACGCTCACACATTTCACATGTTTTGTTCGTAAACTGTGAAGCTGACGGGGAGACAGGCTGGAGATGGTACATCGCGTAAGTTTCCGTTGCGTGCGTACCTATGGCAGGGTGCTGAATATCGGAACGATAGGTACTGTGTCTGGAACGCGTTCCAAGTCGTCTTCGTTTACATGATGTTCCCGGAAACGTCGGATCGGACGCTCGAAGAGCTGGCATTTCGTAAGTATGGTCAATCCTCCATGAGGGGTGTATGTTGACGGCCCACTCGTAACACCTCCTCAGTATTTGAAGAGGATCAGGTGGAGCATGACGATGTTGAGGTGCTGCATCAACACGGGGGTACTGAGACGTATGGTACCATGGAGGATCATCGATCTTCCTAGAAGAACGGTCGGCGGCAAGCAGGGATGACGAGCACTGCATTTGACTGTGGTGTGGGGTAATTCAATCGATGTGCATGACGCCTATCACTGGTTGCCTGGCATGGAATTCGGCATATCCGCGATCCGTCGTGCGGGTTATCGTAGCCTCGACCTCGATCTCGAAGAAGACCCAGAACCTGGTTGACTACTCGTCTGCGAGCCAGTTTTGTTTGATGCGCAGGAGGAAGCACAGTGAGGATGTCAGATATGCTACATGCCGTTCAGGCAGCTCGGGATGAAGAGGATGTTTGGGCAGAATTAGGATGATACCTGCATAATGATTCACAAGCCACCGATCTTGGACGGTCACCGTCGACATTGCCACCACGTGCAGCTCCAACGATACCTCAACGCGCTGCGCGCAGAAATACGGTTGAAAACCTCTGGCAGCTGGATGCCCCGTAGCTACACTCTCCGATGCCGCCTTGACCCAGCAACATGTATTCGCCCACGTCATGGTGATACTCGTCGTCCACTTCACCTCTCCGAATCTTACCACGTTCACGATACCGGATGCCAAGGATGACAAGATGCAGTTGTTCTTCAAGCAGATCGTTGAACATCTCAACACAATGGAAACACGTGCAGGGATGGCGTCTTCACTTGCATCGCCGCAGTCACAACCGGGGCCACCGGTCACCCCTATCACAAGCATGGAATTCGACGGACGACGACAGGGTTGACTATCGTACAATCTCGAGCGTGAAGCATTCGCTTACAGAGATCCACTCGTTCCGGTTTACGACAGCACGTCGTCCAACGCCGATCGAAAGCTCGATGAACGTGCTTGTACACATATCTCGCGTTTGTCGGAAAACGGGAACTCTTGATTTTTTTTTAACCACTGGCATGAACTCCGACCTAATACTTGGATCAAACTCATAAATATTCTGCATTGACATTCGCGATGATTTGAGCGAGGTCCGCAAGACCGACTTGGAGAGTACTGTAATCGAACACGCTGTATACGCCCTGCAAGAAAGTATTCCCAATGTTCCAAAATCCTAGGCCATATAGTTAGTTAGAATGATTCCATCTAGTAGTGCCGAAAAGGGAGATTTAGGAAGCGATAGGCACTGAAATCTCACCGATACGCGAGCGCTGAGCAACGATGACGCCGAAACAATTGGGAGAACCTTGAGAAATTGGTCTAACTCTGAAAACTTCGGGAGGTATTTCAAACGTCCTGCCACCGGAGGTGAGGCCTTGAGGCCCAGTGATGGGAAAGAGTCGCACGGTACTGCAGGCTGTCGATAAAAGCAAGGTACCAAACGCAATCAGAACTCACGGTAATAGAAACCAAAGTCTCGGATCCATGCTCCACGAGGGTACCGTCAAGGCGCCTGTACAACTCTGAAACACGTTCCCGATCTCCGAGGATGAGGTTTGCACCAGTGTCGAAAATAGCAGGCACATTTTCGAAGATTTTGTTGCAACATCATCTATGGACACCTGCCAGAATCCCTACATATGTAAATGCCAATGTCAGGAGCATCCACTCCTATCTACCATTTCAACTCACAGAATTTGTTACGCGTGTATAAGTGATGTCACCATTGTACAGCATACGGTTTGCTCCACCAACGTGCATCTCGGCCCCAGAAGAAGTGAGTTTAAACGAGAATGTCGGATTGATTAGCTTCCCTTGTCCGATAAGCGATACAAGCAGCGGATCAGCACCAAATCTGGACATGGAAGGGAACCCAAATCCCAGTAGACCGTCCGCATCTCCATTGTTCTGTATCGGGGAAGTGTACGAAGTTATAGAACCAAAGGTCCGAGAATCTGCCTAAGTTCGCGTCAAAATTCAATCACCATGCCAGGAAGTAATACAGAACACACGGTGAATCCAGCGATGGTTGCATGATCGGTATATAGACCTTTGACGATGGATCCATATTCATAATCGACCTCAAATGGCCACTGTATCTCGGCAGATTTGGATGAATTGGGATCCCAGAGGTCGCGATCTCCAGTGACCCCACTACAGCCAGTCTGCAGCACCCACATATCGCTGCGTTGATTTGAACAAAAACAACTTGTTGAACCGAAAGAAAGCACCTACGCCGCACCCGTGTCTATTTGGACTGTAGATGAGGGTAAAAATAGATCAAAATGAGACTCGGAGAATTTACCCTTTAAGGTCTTGGGAGGAGTGCCAATCAAAATCTCGGCAGTCCATATACTATGATATTGACTAGCTATCAGCGGGAAGCCAGCGC
>JBBPPX010000242.1:0-41414 GCA_038092235.1 Leccinum boreale | reverse complement strand
CGTCACATATCTCGCGGAGGAAGGATTCACGCGTCCCAGACAGGCATCCCTTTTCTTCCGCATGTCTAGCGCCAAAAGCGTATGGCATGCCATTCGGGTCCATCGATTCCGCTGCATTCCATGTCCATGAACGTTAACATCCGCCCGCAGTCTGAAGAGACTGACTGGTATGCTGCACTATATTCATCATGCAAACGACAGTGACACCCGTTCGAACTGTCACTCCCTCCAAGAACGCCGTCTTGAGTTCTTGCAACTTGTTCTTGTAATCCGTAATCCTTGCATCGATATCGGAGAGCGTGTATTTCGCCGTTCGAATCCCTGAGGATGGAAGTGAGGGTACGCATCATGTAAATTAGACGACGACTGACAAAAGTTCTTCTGTTGGTGTGTTCGGCGATGAAGAAACCGCACTGTCACTTGCTGTAACAAAAGCGTGATCGTCTTGACGTGCGCCTTGATGGGGATCTGGTCGTCACTGCCTCTCTGGTTCACGAACACCTGTGAGCAACACCATCAGGGATCAGTGCTCAGCGACAACAAAATCATCGATAAAGAGACATACCTTGTTCGCAGCTGATAATATGGACCAAGCAAGCGACGTGTAGGGATGAAGCTCTGTCGCACTCAGGCCAGGTGGCAGGAATGGCGGACCGAGTGGCTCGTCCACTTCGGGGCATTCGCGCAGACAGAGTTGTAGGGCCGAAGGGGCGGGAGCCCCATGCTTAGATAGATCCTTGAGCCAATGTCGACCGCCGTGCTCAGCGCCCCGACGGCTGGGGGCGTGGAAACAAATGCTCCGATTGCTTTGGTTGCCCAGGTGACAGTGTGTGTAGCTTGACGTTCATCCGCGGTCACGTCCCCCGACATGTTGGCAATTACAGCAAACTTGACCGTAAACCAGAATGACCGGAACCATCAAGGGCTCCTCGAGTACTTCGGTCAGAGAGATCGCATTAGCATAAATCATGACACCAAATGACGTCATACCGCCATCCTTGAATTTTTCGAGCACGCTACTGATAGTACCAGCAAAACTGCGTCCTTTTGCATGAGATGCTTTGTCGATAAACCTTCACGAGGGTGGAACGTTCCTCGCCATCACTGAATTATGGAGTCCCCTGTTGTAGAACGACGAAGATGTACCCACCAAAACAGATCCTCATTTCATGAGGCACGATTCTTTCCTCCTTTGCTTTCTTCGTCATCCGTGATATATCGCCTGCGGAAAATTCGTACGGAAAATTCGACTTGATATTCCCTCACGATCGGGAGCTTTTGCCACTCTGGTGTTCGAAGTTCGATGTCCGAAGCAAAAGAAGGTGAACTTGCATACGACAGGAGCGTTGTTTTTGAACGGCAAACCTTGGATGACGATCGTCTTTTCCGCCCCAGAACTCCGCTCAGTACGTTGCCGACGATGACGACAGGATGTACATACGACATGGGCGGATTCAAGGCTTGGTCGGGGTTGACGGTCTGTATTCATGGTTCTGTGGGTGATACACGATGAGTATGAGGAGGGTGTTGAGTGGGCGAAGCTGTCACAGATGCCAGTGCTCGTTACCGTCCAATTCGACGCTAGTTGACTTCAAACCGAGAACTTCCGAAGAACGCGGCGAGCCTTGAATGGTAACGCTGATCGGAGAAGTTTTGCTACTACATTCCTCTTCATGACATGCAAGTTCACAGCGATGCTTCAGCTTCAACGGTCAACCCAGCATGATGTACTGATAGTTTAGCCACAGATTCAACGGTCCAGATTTACTGCACGCTTATTCCGGCACTGCAAGCCAGCCATAGAGCAATCATTCCATCCTGGAAGGGCACGAAGACGTCCCTTTCGAATGCAGAACTGGTGACGATGTGTTAGAATGGTATTTGTTGGCGTGCGACTCCAGAGCGTGAGCATTTTACAATCAGCGCCTCGGAATGAATGTTGTGATTGATTGATTGATTGACCATGACCTCGAATCTCGCTTTTCGACTTTCTCGGGGTGTGCTCACCACCATCCAGCCACCGTGCGTGTCCCCCAGTGCTTCTGATGAGTCCCGGTTCATCTCACTTCGTTTCTAGCATACCTCAAGCCAAAGCATGGGGTGCAGCATACCCTGCCACGCCCTCTCGTCCCCTCCTCGACATGTCACAGGGGGCCCCCGGGGATCCTCCCCCGGACGTGCTCCTGAACGCCTTGGCCAACACGTCCTCGTCTCCTCCAAGTTCGGAGTATGGCCCAGTCCTCGGTGAACCGACGTTACGGACTGCCTTTGCCCAGGAAATGAAAACCGTGTACGGGCAAAATGCAGATATCACAAGCCAGGATGTGGCGATTACCGCCGGTTGCAACATGGCGTTCATAGCAGCGGTAATGAGTCTTGCGGATGCTGGAGACGAGGTGATCCTCCCCGTACCATGGTAATCCGAATCCGAGAAACTCTGCAGTGGCCTTCCTGATGTTCGGTTTTCAGGTACTTCAATCACTCGTATGGCCCCTCTCGCACTCACCTCGTGGGTTGAATTGAATAAGTTTTCCGGGTTTCAGGATGAGCCTCAACTTGCTCGGCATCAAGTGCGTTCCGTTGTACACTCAATCCGACCGAGGCTTCCTGCCCTCGATCGAGGAATGCAAGAAGTTAATCACGTTCAAAACGAAAGCAATCGCGCTGGTAACACCAAACAATCCCGTCCGTTCTCACTCCCCGCCCTTGCTCTTTCTGACTGTCCCTCCCCTAACCAGACTGGCGCAATTTACCCGCCCTCGCTGATTGCCGAATTCGCGGACCTAGCGCGCGAACACAACATTGCCCTCCTCATCGACGAGACCTACCGCGACTTTGTAGAGCACTCCCCACACGACCTCTTCTCCTCTTCCCAGCTTCACGGTCACCCGAACCCGCCGTCGTCATGGTCCTGGCGCTCCACCCTTGTCCACCTCTTCTCCTTCTCCAAATCTTATGCCATCCCAGGTCACCGCCTCGGTACCATCGTCGCCTCCCCAGACCTCCTTGACCATATCAAGACCACGCTCGACTGCATCCAAATATGCCCGCCGCGACCCCCACAACTCGCGCTCGCGAGCCCGTCGATCCTGTCTGAGCTCCGGTCTTACATTGCAGCGAATGCACAAGCGCTCAGGGCGCGTCACGCCCTCTTTCGCAAGTCTCTTCCCCCCGGATGGACGATCGGCTCGCAGGGCGGGTACTACGCATACGTTCAGTATCCTTCCCGCAACACCGCTCAGTCCTCGGTTGCGTTCTGCGAACGCCTGGCAAAGGAACTCGGTGTCCTCGTCCTGCCCGCGCGATTCTTCTACAGCGGAGGTGACGACGCACAGCGGCGCGCACAGAGCGTGTCAGAGGAGGGCTGGGATAGGTGGCTCCGGTTCTCGGTCGCCAATGTGGGCGACGAGCAGATCATCAATGTCTGCGAGCGGTTGAAGGAGTGTGAAACACTTTTCAGGTAGAGATTGGAATAGATAGACAACCTCGGACTAGTACTAGAGCAAAGATAGAGGCGTGATTCTGTGGGATGAAACATGAGAGGGTTCGGGTTTTTGCGCTCATAAATAGTATGTGGTACGCTGGTAAACATGATTGCTTGTATGTGACCGTGCATGGAAAGGAGTGCATAGTCGATATGATGTATGCGCTGCAGCCGTGAGCGCGTAAGCCGTGCAAGGTGGCCTGCAGTACCTCTGCTCTGCTTCTTGACGACCGCGAATGGTCAGGGGACAGAGGTAGCACTAGGCGCTTCTGCCCCCGGATCACCCACAATATCAATTTGGGACCCGGTGGCAGTTTCTTCAACCGCTGATCAACGAAGTACGAAAGTTCGAGTAGGTAGAATATAACGTTAACATCAATCACTTCTTTGGGACAGAATCGGGCAAGTGCGCGTACCTCTGATTCACTGATTCCAAATTCTGCCATAACCATGTGGACCAGGTCCAGGGGGGGGGCGGGACTTGTAACGGCTTTTCGAATAAGATAACCAATGTGGTCGTGTATGTCCATTGGATCACACTGGGGGTGTCGACATCTACAGCTTGGACTTTGGTCCGTAGTAGTCATTGAGACATTTCCAACCAAACGACAGAGATGTTGATGGTAGTACTCATTGTGAGTGTGAGAAGAACTTGAAAACTCACTCCAAATTATCAACCATGATTCATAGGTTGATCGTCATCATCCCAACTTTCGTATTTTGCAGTAAGAATGCAATGATGCGTTGTTTGCAACCTGACATTAGCTGACCGAAGGTGGCAGACGCGCTGGGATTGACTCGGATGAAAGGTACGTTCAAGTTGGCTCCGAATCCGTACTTATTCCCTCTACCTTTTTTCGACGATGCCAAGACGATGCCACGTTCAATATTAATAAAGCTCTGTCCCTGGTCCCACGTCCGTCAGATTACCCTTGCGTCATGTGGGTAAAGCAGGGGACTTGAAGGGCCCAAATGCATGTTTCAATGGCCTCATTTTTCAAAGATAAGATGGTCTAATTTCTCCATTATCCGTCCTTATCACTGTGGAACTCATAAAGTGCAGTCAGAATAGGCTCGATGCGCCCCTCTCATCCCGACCTTGATTCGGCACCCAAGGATGTCGAAAGACGAAAAGGCCGCTGACGTTGGCGTTCAAATTGATGCACGCGCAGTGGATCAACGATCACCTACTAATGCAGACGATGAACTACTTGCAGAACTTGGCTACAAGTCCGAATTCAAGCGCGAATTCTCGGTGAGATCACTCATCGAAGGCAAGTTCTCTATCTGATCTTGTTGGCATGCCAAGATGCTAGAGACGATCGCTTTCGCCATATCGATAATGGGCGTTGTCGCTTCTGTCTCCTCTACGCTGTCGTTTCCTCTAGTCGCAGGTGCGCTTCTACCATACCCATTCGGTGACGCATAGTATCGAGGGCTGTCAGGTGGACATGTTGGCATGGTGTGGGGATGGTTTATCCCTTGCTTCTTTGTCATGGCCGTGGCTCTCTCGATGGCGGAACTAGTGTCTTCTATGCCGTGAGTCGAAATAATCCTCCTTTTGGATTCAGCCAAACACCTAGCAGGACATCTGCTGGACTTTACTATTTCTCTGCCAAGCTGGCTCCCCCAAAGTATGCCGCTCTTGCTTGTTGGATCACCGGTTGGGCCAACATCACCGGTCAAGTCACACTAGTCTGCTCTATAGACTTTGGATGGTCTGTACCCTTGGTGTCAGATACTCATTCAAATTAGCCCAGATCTCATGGAAAGCCTCATAGCGCACAGATGATTGCGTCCGCAATCACCGTGGGGTCCAACGGCAGCATCGTGCCGAGCTCAGCGGAAACATATGGCATCTTACTTGCTATCTTGTTCACCCACGGTATTGTCTGCTCGGCAGCAACGAATGTCCTGGCTCGACTCAACCTCTTTTATGTCATCATAAATGGTATAGCTATTCCAATTATCCAGAGTACTTTCCGAATCAGTGATGGGGCATCCTCCAAGGTGGAGCTACCGTTGCTGCGATCGTCGCTTTGCTCGTGTGCTCTGGTACCAACAAGGTGTCGACCAAAGATGCATTTACTTTGTTTGAGAATAATAGCGGTTGGGCAAACAGTATGTCGTCCCGTGTGCTACGTCGAGGTACGACTCATCGTATCCAGATGGCTGGGCATTCATGTTGGCTTTCACCGCGCCGATGTGGACGCTCACTGGATGTAAGTCGATGCATTCCGGATCCTTGGTTATCTCTCATCCATACACACAAGACGATTCTGCCGCACATATATCGGAGGAGGTGGCGGGCGCACAACGCAGCGCCCCGATTGCCATCATCGTCGGGGTGGCCCTTACCGAAGTTTTCGGATGGCTGCTCCTCATCGCAATATCCTACGCCACAACATCTGTTACTTCCCTTCTCGAATCGAACCTGGCTTTGCCTGCGGCTCAGCTATTTCTTGATGTTCTAGGGAAGCGAGGCATGTTGGCCATCTGGTGTTTCGTCGTCGTCGTTCAGGTAAGGTAATTCAGAGCAACACGCCAAAAATTAAAATTGCATTGCACGTCTTCAAGTTCGTTACAGGGGCTGCACAAGGAGTTGATGCCTCTCGCGTCATCTTCGCGTTCGCAAGAGATAATGCACTTCCCGGTTCACGATGGTGGAAGAAAATCAACCGACGCACACAAACGCCCGTCAACGCCGTGTGGCTCGTGATGGTCTGCGCTGCCCTCTGCGGTTTGCTCTGCTTCTCGACGGCCGCGCTGTCGTCGCTCGCTGGGTCAGTTTTTCCTTCGAATGTCAGCTGTTATGAACAACACGCGTGAGACCAACTTCGCTCTGTTTTCCAGGGCGTCTGTGATCGGCCTATACGTGTCATACGCGACACCCATCTTTCTCCGCATCACGTCTGGGCGGAATGCGATCTCTCCCGGATACTTTTCGCTCGGGCGGTGGTACATGCCGATCGGCATCGTTGCCGTGTCGTGGGTTGTGTTCATCACCGCGCTCCTACTGTTCCCGTCTACCCAGGCTACGACCGCGCCAAATATGAGTGAGTATGCGTCACTTGTGGGTTGAGGAGTTGACATGTATTCCTCTCTTCTCTTCCCCCCACGCAGACTATGCCGTCGTGATCATCATGGGCGTGTTCGTGTTCGCATCGACGTCGTGGGTGATGTCTGCCCGCAAGTGGTTCCACGGGCCCGTCAAGAACATCGAGAATAGTGTGGAGACATCCAAGGCAGACGAGTCGGAGTATACTGAAACGGGTGATGGGCGTTGAGCCTTGTCACTGGGGTAGGTGCCCTGGGGATTGAGCAGGTTGGGTCGATACCACTGAGACAGATAATCATAGTCGCAGTCCCTCTTTCTCCGCGCAGTAGTATCCAGTTATTCAAGTCGTTTTATGTGTCTCCACCGAATGTTGGGACGAATCGTTCGTGGCACGACGAGAGTCTGCTTTGCTCTCTTGACTCTGACGTAGCCGCTAATAAGAAGATCGCTATCATAATTCGGACACCTACGGTACGAACTGCAGGATACGTGCACTGCCTCCTACGATCAAGAATCGATGACGTCGGATCTTTTGGCAAGTCCAGGTTGTACTGATGGTAGTTTCAGCACACAGAAGAATAAATCCGCTGCTTGTCCACCCTGTCCACCCTGTTCATACAATGTTTGGCTCGGTCAGTGAGATCAAAGACCGTGATGAATGTTGATGATCCCGCGGTAAACACACGCAGAAGAAGACGGAGAATAAAAGCGAAAGAGAGAAGAAAGAAAAGAGTAATACAATCCCCTCGTTGACCTATTACAGTTTAGTTCTCGCCCCTGCCGAGCTTGTCCAGCGACCGCACGCCCTGCTCGTACCACTCCTCTCGCGATATCCAAAAGTCCGTTCGGCTCTTCATGATATCCGCCAGGACAGCTCCGCCGAGGAACACCGAGTGCTTTCGACGTGGTGGGTCTTCGATACGAATTTTGAATTTCTAGCGCACATCCGCCCGAATGCGGTCGATGAGTTCTCAAAGGGTAAGAGATGATCATTGCTTGGACTCACGTGCAACCGTGAGGGATCACCGTTGAGCACCCGCGTAAGGTAGAGTTGCTTCATCTCCTTCTCGAGACGGCTTGGAAGTCCGGGGTACATGCTGGACCCGCCAGAAAGAACGATATGTTTGTAAAGTTCTGTGCGGACATCCATAGCCGCAGATTGGATCGATTGGAACAACATCTCTGAGATTCAACACATGAGCGAGCCCAAAAGGAAGCCGAAAATAGGAAACCAGCAGATGAGAAGCAGATCGCGAGACGAACCTGCTACGCCTGGCTGGTCGATGTCGACCAGGTGTGGTTGGAACATGCACTCTGGAGCTTCGAAACGCTCCGAGCCCACTTTGATCGTCCGCCCATCAGGAAGCTGACAATTTATATGAGAGACATCCCCCAGACCAGAAGACAACCGAGGCCGCACCGTGTAATTTTCAACGAGGACCGTGGTTTCTTCCGCCAGTTTCTGATCGAGGTCGAGGTCGTAGCTAGGGTGGAGCATATACCCGAGTCACACGGTGCTCGAAAGCGACGGCTCTCACCTTACGTAGCATAATTTTTCTTTAATCTCTCGCACGGTCTCGAAATCGGCGGTGCGGTTGAAAGCATATCCGCGCATGAGCAAAAGTTTGATCAGGTATCGCGTCACGTCTCGGCCAGCGATGTCCAAACGGCGCGTGAGATGTGGGATCGAATAACCCGAGTATACCGGTATGATGTGCGTGACACCATCGCCCGAGTCGACGACCACGCCCGTTGTCAAACCTATTTTTATCGATTCTGATGAATTCTGGTGATTTACTACGCTCGCTGAATAAACCCACCTTGGGCATAGAGAGTGAGAACGGCTTGGATAGCCACGTACACCCCGTCGAAACCATATTCCTCAAACATGACTTGCACCATTCTCTGCCTGTTCGCCTTTGGATTCATCGGGGGTTCAGTGAGCAACACTTTTCGCCCGCGCGGATCTACTTTGAGTTTCTCGTTGAATGTGTAGTCCCATAGGTGCTTCATGTCTTCCCAGTTCCGGACGATACCATGCTCCATTGGTTGGGTCACCTGGAGGTAGTTGCGGTTCTGTGCGGCTTCGTCGCCGATCATGATGTCCTTTATCACTGTAGATCCCACGCGCTCCTCTGCACGCAGAATTGGACGCCCGAGGATGGAAGGGAAGACTATTATATTCGTTTAATCACGATCACACACGCCGACTGCGGCGATTGGCGTACCGTGTTCTGGAAAGTTGGATCCTGCATATCCGACCTTGACGAACTGTGAAAGATGGTCAAATTTGTAGATAAAAAAGTATTTGTACGACTTACGCCTGTTCCGTTATCTACGACCAGAGGTGCTTCGGGATCCATGAGGTGGCTAACAGATGAAACGTAACAGATTAGTCAGCAATAGTATTTCGGTTACTTAACTTTCCCACCACCTCCGTAGCGACGTCCTCCTCCTCGCCCGCCTCCGCCCGTCTCAACTCTGAGCATTTTTCATTCTTTGCTCGTTTCACTCATTACGACTTTACCTTCTTTACATTTCGCGGAACATTCAAAAAATGTTCGACCCTCATAACAAGCGCACTTGGAACGGCGCTCACCTCGCACATGCTGCTCGCGCCGTCAACCTACCCTCCTCGGACATCATCCCTCCCCAATCGTCCCAAACGACTCCTACTCCTTCGTCTAATCGTTTGTCGTTTGTCCCTATGCTATATCCTTGTCTGACCAGTCCGATTTATAGCCAAAAACACGGTCACGACGACGACGCCCGCCCAGCCTTCATCGTCTAACAATGATAATACCCCGTCGTCTTCCTCGACCTCCACGTCTTCATCTTCCTCCAGTTCAAGCGTTTCGTCTTTGGTCTCGTCCTCTTCGAGCCTTTCCTCTTCTCAGTCTTTTTCCACTCCTGCGACGCCTTCTACCGTTTCTTCGAGCTCGTTGCCTACAAGCGTGAGTGATATTTCGGTCGACTGTCAAGTATGTCACCTACAAACATTTCTAGCATTTATCCACTTCTCCGTTGCCGCTTTCCGCCACACGAGTTTCCACTGGTAATTCGTTCAGTTCACCCACCCAATCCCCCACGGGTTCCTCTACCCCCGGCGCTTCTGGTGGAACCAGCACGGGTTTAATCATAGCTGCTGTTGCTGGCACTCTCGCCGGCATCGCCGTTCTCGGTTTCCTCGTCATGTGGTGCATGGTGCGAATCCCCGTCCTTGTCGTACATTCCCTCTCCTTACCGGAATTCTTTATTAGCGCCGTCAACGGAACCGTGATAATGACGATTTTGACGCCCAAGCCTTCAAACGTCAGTCTGCTATTCTGGTCGATGACCCCACTGAGCCCCCACGCTCCTACAACCCCCGTCCACCAACTATGATCGAGCACCACAACGCGTCTCCTGCCCTTGCCACTCAGGGTGCATATGGTGGCCAGAACTTTTACGGTAATTATGGAGGATACGGTTCCCAGCCTCCCAATGCGCCCATGGACACGATCTCGCCCGCTAGCTCTCCCCCACAGGCTTATGGAGCACCCTCGATGGGTTACCCTGGCTACAACCACCCTCAGCAACAAATCGTTCGACAGCCCTCCGACGCCGGATACGCTGGTTATGACTCCGTCGCCAGACAACCCTCGAATGCACAATATCTCACTCGCCAACCAAGCGCTGCCGCTGGATTTGCTTCTGCTGCTGCACCTGCCTCGGTCGACGCAGACGCTAGCTATATCGACCTCAATCGGTCCAGTGTCTCTCCTTACCAGGCTGCGCAGTATGCCGACATCTCGCGCCAGTTGGGCGCTACCGATCCAAACGAACAGGTCCACGGTCGCTACGATCTACCCGAGGAACCTCTACCGTGTCCCTTTGATGACCCCATCGAGGCCACCCCAGCGCAAAAGGCCGCTGCTCCCCAAGGATATGCGCACAATCCTTTTGACACGCCTGCGCCTGGCCCGGTCAACGTGACACATGCGCCACAATCACAGGGGAACACTACCGAGTCTCATCCGCGACCAGCCACCGTCTATGAAGAGGGCGACGCCTACGGTGGAATCTAAGCTTTTCTTGCGCCGCGATCCGTGTATGTTTTGCTGGCCCTGTGAAACTGTTTCGACCATTGTACAGTTCACTCGATCTACTTATGTATTATCTTTAAGCGTTATCTTGGCCCTCGATCGCCTTTTACATGTGTGCATGCTGGTTTCTGCCGTTGTTCATCCGCGACGCCGGGCTGGTCTGTTTGTCGCACTCTTATTTCTTCTATATTTCTCTGCAAACCGTGTCCACATTTGTCCGACTACTTCCCATTCACCGCTCCCCACGACAATATCTCAATTTGCCTCCTTTCACTGACAGTGATCATGTTGGCGCCCACTTCCGCGTAAAGACCCCCCCCCATTTGTTACGATGGATGTGCTTTTACCCACCGGCGAACGAGCCTCATCTCGTCGATACCTTTTGTCGTCTTTTAAATTGACTCGGATATTTATTGGTCCCAATTGACGCTCTTCTTTGGCCCTTTCCTTTTGGATTCGATTCATTTTTTGAACTATTGCGCTCTTCTGGATGTTTAGCCGGGTTAGTTGTAGGCATACCAGTTTTTTTTTTCTTTCTTGCCTCGGTTACTTAATGTTGGAATCCCCAGTACATGGCAGCAACGGAGACATACATACTCGCTAGGTGCAACTCGCAAGAGAATTCAGTGCTCCTACAAAGAGTGATGACGTGGATCCGGGTAGGAATCGTACGTATACATTGATTGATGTGATCAACTGGTACGCGGCGAACCGTACTGGTCCGATGGAACTGCCCAGAGCCTCTCGTGATGGGCCGGCCCCCTAACAGTTTTATGTATCTTGTATCCGAACACCGTGAAAATGATTCAGATATCCGTTTGTGTATTCCTTCCAGGTTACCAACTGCCAACCGAGTTTCGACGACAAGTTCAATCTTTCATACCGAGCTCGAGGGACAATGGGATTCGGCAACTTGGGAAGGAAAAATAAACTGCGGTGATTTTCGACCGAGTTGTTCCTTGTTCCTGCTTCGCAGTTCCAAAGTGTCCTTTGTTTCAAGGTCCAGGTTTGCCTGCCGACGGACGTCCGACGTCGGTATACGGGTAACTCATAACTTAGATGTGCCACAGATCGCTAAGGATCAAGTTACTTGATACACAGCGATGTCGTACCGCCGGGGCCGGCAAGACTCCTGGCCACGTCGATGTGTAGTACGTATAGTACCGATGCAGTCCGAGACCTCGAGTCAGGTACTGGCAGGTTTGAGCGTTGAACCGGCCGCTTCGATCTACTGTATTCAAGTTTCTCTCGGTCGATCGACATGCCATGGCACCTGCCATCACAGATTCGGAGTGCATGACTCAAGTTAGGCAAGCCTCTTTGATCGCCATGGTTACTTGAACGACGTAGGACCATCTGCAGGCGTACGAAGAGAAGCTGGAGGAGGCGTCGCGCAGGTCCGATACGGACCAACGACTGGGACGCAGAAATCGAAAGCGCATATACTGTAGGAAACTGCAAGAACCCGAGAGGGGCGAATCGAACTCGAAACTCAGAATGAGGTGATGTCTATGCAGTTTGAGACTAGGAGGGGAAAGCCAAGAGCCCACGGGAAGGTAGGTAGGCAGGCGAGCGATGATCTGCGGAAGAAGTGGAACGATGATTCATTGAAGAGCCCACCAACAGACCAGCATTAGCCAGGCCTACCTAGGCCGGTCCAGGTGCCCGGGCCCGCAAGCTCAGTCTAGTCGCGTGACTACAATTTCTGGATTGGTTGGTAACTGGCGGTCGAGACTCGGACGTCCTGGGTGGCTTAGACGAGGAGCAATATTCATATTTGACTTTGAGGTCCAGGCACGACGGATCGCGTTTCCATTTTGACAGATGCGATTGGGACCGTTCTGATCCAGTGTGGCAGGCCTAGTCGCCGCCGCATTAGACCAGTGGATCCGGTCCCCGGTGTCGTGTGATGTGGCGACCGTTACGAACCTCAGTCAAGACCGACTAGCTAATCGGCGCCGACCGTCTGATTCGCGAGTTGTAGTAGCCGACTCGGAATCGACAGACCTCCGAGAGAGAGCCTGAGAGAGCCGACGAACTAGTCCAAATTTTTCCAAGTCCACAAAAACCAGAGTAAATCAAAATATTCTTCTCTTGGCAGACAGGGTCCCAAGTTAGCGAGCAGAGTTCGATATCGATATCGGACGGGTCATTCCTCGAGCGAGTCAGTCTGAGGGAAAGTCACGCCTTGAAGGCTTGGGTCGCAGGGCTAATTGATGGGTGGTTTGAGGAGGCCGGAGATGTCGGAGCGTTTGACAATCGCTGCAGCTTCAATGAGGACTTCTCGAGAGCAACTCGGATGCGGTAAATAACAATATTGCGGCAATGCAGGATCCTGTGCGTACGAGGGGGCTGGCTCAGAGAGGCTGTATCACCAGGAGATAATAATATTGATTGATTCGTTTTCGTCGGAACTCGTTGGAAGCAGACGACCTATCCTATTATTAGGTAAACCACACTAGGAAGCTTGACCTTGAAAGCGTGCTTGTACACCACCAGACTCGTGCTTGTGCCACAGTACAGGCTGTGGAACAGCCTGGCTGAGGGGTGCCAACACGATAGAAATATCGATAATCCATCGATCTCCGAGTCCCGACTTCTCCGAACAAGTTGGCTGTGGACTACTAACTTAGAACCTCGATGGCTTCGACATCGTACAGAGTGTCGCCTGCGACGCCGGAACTTGTTGAGCGTTGGCCCTGTAGATTCGTCTCCGTAATGTCAAGTGAAAGCAAACAAACAAAAAATCTGACATCTCATCTTCATTGAACTTGAAGCCGCCGTTGGAATTGGGCCCGCGGTATCACCGGCAGTTCCGGCACCCGGCGGCAGGTTAACAAACTTTTCGCCAGACAGGCGACGCCAACCGCGTCAAGAAAGATCTGGCACAGCAGGTGCAGGCTCAGGTCGACAGAGGTCGACCTCATGCGTTGCGTGGAATCGGTGGATCTCGGAATCCTTGGCAATTTTTTTTGTTTTCCAATTTGCCGTTGGTAGCGAATGAAGACATGAAGATGTCGTCTCCTTGCCTGTCCGAAGTGAAAACGATCACATACCGGATCCCTCCGGGACGGATCCACAATTGACCGCGACTCGAGGCTCTTCTTCCCTGACCATCAAGAGTCATGGGGCCTTCAAAGTTCAGGGCTTTTGCATCATGTATGTGGTACGTTGCAACGCGCGTTTCACTTTTGTTCCCGTTCTAGAGCTAACTTGTTTTTACGAAGTAATGCCAGGATCGAAGCCAATGACGCCATCTCTCCCGTGCGAAAATCGACCTCGAGGATCGCGCACTGAGCCAACCGTTGGGCACGTTTTTTCCCTGCTTCCTTGTGATCACACACGATCTGGTCCCGCTCCGGTGTTCCGAAGACTATGTGCCTACTGGAAAGATGTTGCTATAAGCAGCTTCTGATGATATCATTGTTGATATGATGACGATAATACCTCACCATCCCCATGCCTTCCTTTTCATCGATAAAAGCAAGAATGAATAGGAACCAGGGGGAGGTTGGGGCTGGATCCTAAAAGGTCCGATCAATCAGCATGCAGGTCAATTATTCCCCGAATATTACAATACAGCACCGGTACAGAGTGTCTTTATTCCAGGCCGCTCCGACGCGTCATCATATCGCGCCTGTCGAGTCGTTCCGACTTGTCAATCGATGACACACACGAAATGGTATTGTACCCACAATCCCTGACATTGGCGCTACTCTCCACCACTTCCGGGTCAAATAGTCGAACCTTAAGCTGATACTAGATCCGAGGCCGCCTTATCCAATCTGGGCACCCCGCTCCACAAAACACATCCGTATTCCCCGTCGACCCTTGGAGAGACAACTAGGTCTGAAGGCACGCATAACGAAATGTGGACAACCCACACAGCACAGCACATATAGCACCAGAAGTTAGAACCAGACTCGGCCGGGCCCGTTCGAGGTGGGTCAAAGGACTTCCCTCCCTGAACGGTCAGACAAGATGACCCGCCCACCCCAAGCGAGCGACCTCAACGGAACCTCGTGTGTGGATGCGCATACACGCGCTTAACAAGACCAAAGGCCGTAGCCCTTCACAGTGATACTTCCGCAGTGAATTCGTATTTCTTGTTACTACAGTGACTAGCTACGCGCAGCAGTTTGAAGAGCGCCCATGATCTTCACCGCAACCTCCTAATATATTCCATCATCGTCGTTTATTTTAGGTTACGATGTGGGGCCCGGGGAGCAACGCGTTTATACGGTGCACACGAAATTGGCGAGACTTTGCTGCAGATCGATCGCGTATCCCAGTACGGCAATCTAGTCAGGCATGCGTAGTACAGTACGATGTGGGTCGTCAAACGTTTGCCAGCGGGTCGACTTCCTGGCAATCGGTTCCCGTTTTCGTCACATCACTTGCATCTATGCATATGTGTGGTACGGTGGTTCTGACTCGACGTTTCAACGCTGCGACAACCGAATGCACAGCCTAATATCCAGGCGCTCCGCTCGCCTTTTTTTTTGCCGGCCAGCTGAAACTATTTGTTATCAACTTACATACACCCAGAGCGCATCCCCGAGGACATCTGACAAACGGTTTCAACATTTGCCGAATTTAACTTAGCTCGAGTTCGGAACTAATTTATGTATGTCAACGCTTGTCGTATGTACATTCCATGGGGAGGAGGAACCGAAGATCCCTAACAGGTTGTCCTTGTTCTTTCGGCTAGCTTGGCGTCACCGCGTTCGAATTTACCACCCACGACGACGTCCACCCTTGCCCCACTTCTCTATCAGGAAGAGTGCCATGTACTCGTACACCTCCCTGTTTGCACCTCTCTTGGATATGCTATGGTCACTGTATGCCAAACCAGATTATTCATCACGCAACCTCTCAATAAAATGTTGGGAAAGGAAAACTGACCTATCCGTAAACATCCTGAACCTGAAATTCCTCACTTGCGCCGCCGTGAGCATGTCGAGCAGGTGCATAGTGTGCGCCAAGTGGACGTTGTCGTCCCCGCTTCCGTGTGCGAACAAGAAGTCGACGTTCTGGAACCCTTCCACGTGAGAAATGGAGGCGTTGACGTATCCACCCGGGTTGTCGTCCGGAAGGCCCATGTACCGCTCCGTGTAGATCGAGTCTGGAAGCCACAGGGTGAGTCGCCTATCGGTTATTTGCGATAAGCCTTTCATGCTTACCGTATAATCGCCAGCTTGTGACGGGCTGGAAAGTAAGTGAGCTAAACAGCGAAATATTGATAGAGTGAGGCAGAACTCAGCTCACCGCTATAGCCATGGCCAAAGAATGGATTCCGGCATTAGCTTCGGCGACTTTGGACGCCATGAAGCCTCCATAAGACTGAAGACAGGAGTTATCAGGGTGGAGTCATGTCCTTCTAGCGGTGCAAGTGTACTTACCCAACCCCATACCCCGATGCGTTTGGGGTCGACATAGTCCTTGCCAGCCCAGATACTGAGAACGACGGTGAATGAGTCCACAGGATCAAGCGGGAAAAAATTGGAAATAAAAGAAGCACAAGAACGCACCGTGCACCATTGATCTGATCCCGGGTTTCCCAGAAGCCCATGTTGTACCTTACGGGGTTGCGCAGTCGACGCCCTTTGAATCCAGTTCCGCGCCCGTCGACGACGACGACGACATATTGAAGGGTGCAAACGAGGTAGTCGTGCCAATCGCGATTGTAATTTAGGTCGACTTTCTGACTCCCAGGGCCGCCGTAGCTATTGAACAGAACATCAGAAAACCAGCAAAAAGAAGGGGGTGAAAGTGGGTCCAAGACCGAGGACGCACACAAAGAATAGAACGGGGTACTTTGTGCGCCCGGAATCGTCCATTCTAGGCGGCCGCATTTCCTTGACGTTAAGTTCTGAGATGGTAAGCGACGGAATGATCAAGTTCGGGTAAAAAAAGAAAAGAAAAAAAAGGCTCACCGTAACCATCGCTATCGATGGTCGAGTACGTGATGGTTGCCGCCTCGAATTCTCCGAGGGTTTCGTTCAACGCAGCGTTATCGGTGAGGACATAATCAAAATCTGTAAACAAGACAATCAGCCAATGCTCGATCCTTCTGAAGCGCGGAAATTACCAGGCCTGTTGACGTCTACCACCCTCTGCCTCGGAATGTTGGGGCCTGCGTAATTTAGTAAATAAAACTCTGCACCAGGCGAAAAGCTGGCGGAATAGGAAGACGGGGTCGAATCGTCGGTTAGGGGAGTAGGGAGAACCACTGAGTCAGTGTTCGGTGATGAGATCGGAACTGAGTACAGATGACGTTGGATAGATGAACGTGCAGCCTGGAAATAACTGTTTTGAATTCGCTGCTTCAGTATCATGTACCAATCAAGCGACGGATATTAAAAAATCTGGGAGCTCACATCAATCCCCGCTGGGCATCCACCGCTTGAATACCGTTTGTAACTTCCCAGGTACCAGAAGTAAGGAAACGCGGTGTAGAGGAAGTGGCAGGATCAAAAAGAGCAATGTGATTGTATCCATCTGAGTTAGGCACGATGTCCAGGTAAGCGGGCGAATCGCTCGATCGTAAGCTTGCTGGGACTGGATATATACTCTGGCCCTGCGATCACGAGGATTACATGAGTTCCAGGTGCAGGCATCAGCTAGAATTTTACCAACTTCGTTAATCCAACCCTCATCGCCCTCTTCGCCGTCTATGCCAAGCTTTCTAACGACTTGGCCCGTCACAGTTTCCCCAGAAGTCACAAGGCCCAAATCAATTAGCACGACGTTCCCATGATCAGCGGGCCTCGTAACCTCCTTAAGGACCAACGTCGAATTGTCAACCCAAGCGAGCTCGCTAATGATGCTGTTGTTCGAAGGGAAACCACCAGGCCATTTGAGATCAAGAACAGTCTCGTCTGCAGCGGAGGTTGTTGTAGACTCCGACTGACTCAGATAAGCTTCGAGATCGAAAACGTGGACTGAAACGAGTGGGTTATTGTAACCTGGCTTTGGGTATTTAATCACCACATCTTCCGTATATGGGATAACGGCGTAGGAATCATCCGTTGGGTTATAGATAGGGAACCTGTATTCCTCAACAGCAGTTTCATCGAGGCGAAGGTAAGCGATTTTTGATGAGTCAGGAGACCACCAAAGGGCGTAATCTTGAGAGAAAACTTCTTCTTCGTAAATCCAGTCCGGTACACCGTGGAACAGCGACGCGTTGCCGCTAGTCGTCACCCGGATAGGCGAGGCCAACGCACTATACGCTAAAATAAAAACCCAAAATATGTAAGCATCCGGAAAAATACTCACGAGGCTGACGAAACAACATAGAGATCATTAGAAGCAACGAAAGCAATTGATTCGCCTGTAGGCGACCAGGTTGCAAATGCCGTCACTGGGGGATTGGTGGGCGCAAGAAGTGGATAGGTGGCTTTAGTCTCCAGATTATGAACATAGTAATTGCCGAAGCTTGAATGTCTCCATTGCTAATGCTGCTTAATATTTCACGGCAAAATATACAGAGATTATACATACCTTGAGATGATTCGTTTTGACGAGGATATATTTCATATCTGGAGAGAGTTTCCAGCTGGTCCAAGAGATCACCTCACCGTTCTCCTGCAGGCAAAATTCAGACAATTTTTGGGAAATGAAAGCAACAATTTACGTCTCTGATGTCAGTAAACGAAACCAAGGGCGTGGTTGAGTTTGTCTTGAGATCAATAAGTTGAATTTGTCCGTTCTGATAGACTGAGAAAACACCATCTCCGGCTATATACAACGTGAGTGACAAATGATGGCGACTCGTTGCCTACGCACCTTCAGGGACCCAGTGAAGATATTGGACATCTTGGCGAAAAGTCCCATTGAATGTGTGGTCGAGTGTTATCTTACGCGCTCTCGATGGACGGTACGTTCTTCCATGATAGAGATTGGTTGCAGCAAACACTCCAATACAAGCGGACAAGAACACCAGAAATCCTAGAGAGAAGACAAGATACTTCAAAGCAGTCGGACGCTAAATGTGAAGTTGGACATGAACTCAGGGTACTACTATGCCGCGGAGGAGAGGGGTACTGACTTTGCGAGCTCCCACTCTCAATCCGTTCCCTGGCTCCGAATCGCCGAAATTACCAGGATGTTCCTGCTTGCCCAGAGACTGATCTTCGTCGTCGTCTGAGCTCGGTGGGTCAAACGGACCATCCCCATAGTAAACTGGCGGCCGAACAACGAGGTCAGGGCGGGTTTGAGCATGAGCATGGGATGGGTGAGGGGTAATTTCTACACTGTCCTGGTCCTCATCGTTGGCAGAAACGCGTTCGTAGGCTGGACTGGGCATCGCGCACAGTCAACACCGCCCGCGCAACGTTTGATGTTAAGGAAATCCCACAACCGATTTGGATATTAATTATGTTGCAGTGATTACGTGTACAACTCTAACTCCGAGTCGTCACGGTCAAGACTTTCAGTACTCCGGGGAGACTTAGCATGGCACCTCCACGACAAACAACTTGGGACCCTCTCCTGCTCATTTCTCAGGTATTTTCCTGTATTAATTTCCATGTAAACCGCTATACTTGTCGCCAGATCATAACCATGCAGACGCTGCATTACCTGACGCTTTCACTCCTCATACCCCCACTGCTCGCCGTCTTTGCCGAGCCAACTTCCCTCATGTACGAAGGTGGTGCTGCAAACGTCGGTATGTAACTTCTTCGGCCAATGTGTCACTTCAGGGACGCACCTAACATCACTAGGCATGGTAATGGACTGGAGAGAAATGGCCGGCCAGCCGACCGTCCGCGGTGTCCAAGGCGAGGAGCGATGGAGCTCCTATTATGGCGCGTGGAGTGGCGGCAAACGAGTGGGTGGTGGCTGGGAAGACGGCCGATGGGACGGGCGGACAGACCCTATACGAGGTTGGGTCATCGCTGCATCCTGGCTGATGGCTTCTTCAGCAGAGTACGTACTCCGTCGTGCGATGCATAACTCGTACATCTTCTGACACACGCGCTCTCTCTCATTCCCGGGTAGCATCTACTACTTGTACACTCTCATACGACGACCGCGTCTCATCTTGGACTTTGTGTTGACATTAATGTTCATTCACCTGGTGCTAACGACATATTACTCGGCTTCCATTCCCACATCATTATTTTTCTGGCTCGTCGTGTTTGCAGGGTCCACTTGGACGGTAATAGCTGCAGAGCAGCTCTGCGTAAAGAGAGAGATGAAGGAGGGTCTCGTTATATCTGCTCCGAGGGATGAAAATGATGACATGGAGATGGGTGAACTCCTACGTAGAGATTAAGTGAGTCTCTTTTAACGCATCATTCTCCTGTCTTATCATCTGTCCCCAGACACGATGTTACAATGTACTAGTTATTGCGCACACTTATGACTGAAGGTTTCAGGGACCTTCTTCCATTCTGCGAAGGCCGCGTTGTGGTTGCTTGGACACGATATATCACGGTGACATGCTCAAGCCAATATGTTAAACGTTCATCTTCCGCTCAATGTTTAATCTTCAATTCGAGAAGCTGCGCGCCCTAGACACGCCCTTCAGCAATATGTGGCGCAGTCTTCACTGCAGTCGTTTGCGTCCCTATCTTTCATTCCATCTTGTGTGCTATTCCCGACCTCGCTTCTTTTAAGTAAACAGTCGTTCCACGAAGCCCTCATTGCTCAGCGCTCATCGCTCATCTCCGTCGTCGTGGCGGGTCCCCCATCAATCAACCACAACTCCGCAAACAAGATGCGATGATTAATCTAATCCATCGAGGTCCAAACGTTCACCCACTTGGGTCATGGGCAGACCAGAAAAAAGTTCTCGGATCTCCATAGTACGTCAACAAGCGGACGGGCCAAGTTGCTCAAAGTTTTTAGCGTCGACGCCGTTATGACATTCAAAAAGGAAGATCTCGCGATCGAAGGACCCAAGTACGTGGTACCGTGTAACCCCGCGCACGGGTCGACGAAAAACAAAAAGAGGAAAGGCCGAAAAAAAAACAAGAAACACAGGCGCCACACAACGGGACGAACCGTCCTGCCCGCAACCACGTTCTTTCAGCCACTCACGAAAGTGGCGGTGCCATGTTTCGACCACGCAGAGATGCTCAAAAGGATGGCTTGGAGCCAGGGTTGCTCGCTGCACACGAAAGGGGAAGGGGGTGAAAACGTTGATATGATGATCATCGCATCTCATGTATCCCATATTCATATCCATCGCATGTTGCATCATGTCCACGGAGCTGGTTGCGCCACTGAGTTCAACGTTTACGTACGGGCGTCGTCCCGAAACACAAATCGCTGGAATCCACCAGGAGTGCCCACCGGCACGTACTCAGTTACATTGGGCTAGCGAAGTTCTTCGGAGTGTGGCGCCATCAATATAAAGCACTGCAACGTTGCGCGCCGTAAGTACCGGTATGAAGTGTGTACTGTGTGCCACTGGCCCGTCATCGATTCATCATCATGTCTGCACAATATAAACTTGTGGTGGTATGGATATGATATATGTAGTGCGCCACCGGCAATGTGTGGACAAGTCACTTTGAATCACGCTTCAGGAGAATATGATTGATGATATGATGATGCGGCGTCGACACGACGAACTTCTGCTTCCTTTCAGAAAAGGATAATCCGTGGATGTGTGTTGTGTGCGTATTGAATAGATGAGATTATCGGGAAGGAAGATGTGATGCTGGACCTTGCCGCTCGACCAGCTGGGATCATTGCGACTCAGATCTGACTCGTTCTCTCTTGTGATTTGATTTTTCCTCGCTTTCCGACGAAAAGATGTAGATTATCGTCACCATCATACTTCGAAGTTGATATGCGTCATGATTTGTGGGTATCTCGTGATCGTTCAGCCAGATTAGTAGTACATACGGTTCAGGATACTAGATCAGGATTCGTGTTTCGAAATTGCGTGGTCCCCAAAGGAGCGGGACGCGGTGGCGCTCCGATCAAAATGAGTCCGTAGTCTAGGGCCCACGCAGCACCGAGATGCGGCACTCCCAGTGTCGTCGGTTGTCAAATAGAACGTTCAGAGAGGAGAAAAGATATCAACGTTGGCACGCGCAATATATGACAAGCTGCATACATATGTCCATCAAGCCACCAAATGACTTGGTGACTGTATGGCATCGGCAGAGTCTAGACCACTCAGTCTGAGGCGTTTGCACGGCTAGACTCTCTGCGAGAGACTCCTATAAGACTTTGGAGCTTGAACACCTCAGAGTGTGAGAGTAAAAATAACGCGAGAGAGATGGCTATCGGGACCGCAAAAGGACGGATCTCGACACCACCGTCATTCAGAGTCACATCTTCGCTGCCGACACGGTGCCAACTGTCGAGTGGGGTCGTGAGATCGGGTGAGGTGAGCACTTGTGGTTGGTGTGAGAAAAACAGACGGGAAGGGGAGGCAGTTCGACTGTTGAAATTTCATTGCCGGATCGGATTTGAAGCCTCATCTTGAACCCACCGCCTCTCAGGAGGAACACAGCGGTGCAGCCGAGTTGCGTTGCCACTCAGCCGAGGGACGGCGGCGGTTGGCCGTGGGGATATTTTTGCGCTGTACTATTCCGAGATCTCGCACTACGATCCGACGTATCGAGCGAACCTTACCCCAGGGATCTTGGGTCGTAGATCCGACGACGTTTTCGTCTCTTACACCACACAGTGGCAGCCATTTTCCCTTCGCTATTGTGTTAGGAGCACTCCTCCTGGGAATGCAGCGGACGGGATGACGGTACTGTATCAATTTTAAGACCCAATTAAACTCCCTCTACTTTTCTACCCATTTCTATCGGTACGGTCAGTCCATTACGAGGGTGGTGGGTAGTTTGGCGGACCGGCGGTTTTGTCATGCATTTCGGTAGTTCCAGGGCTGACAGTTGCTCTACTGCCGGGCCACCATGTCATAAATCTCGTCTCCGTAGCGTACCGTTCATTATGTACTGTATGACTACGGGCGCAGCGTGGGCGAAACCGGGTCTCTCTGCTGGGACCACTAGTGCTGAGAGAAGAGGGGGGAGAGCGATCGCCAACCTGAGATTTGCCAAGTCAAGGGGGTTAGTACCTGTGAAACCACATTGCCGTAATGAACGGAAACTGGGCCGGATCTGAGGAGCGTTCCGCCACCACAGGGGGGTTGTATCGCGACCCTCACATTCTCCCATACTGTGCAGACCGCGATCCAAGTCCACATATTACTGGTGGACGTAAGTGGGAACGCAGTGGTTGGTGGGTTCACTAGGTGAGCGTGGTAGGTGGAGATTCACCGTGACCTTATCTGAGTTTTTTTACGAGTATGGTTACCGTGTGTCCCTCTCTGCAGAGTCGCACGTCACGACTTGATATCATTAACTTAATGCTCTTTTTTCTACCGGGAAGTCTTACCGAGATGTAATTGACACCGTCCCGTTCACTTGCCACCCTGCACATATTATATTTACACGAGGCGCTAATAAATCACTTAAATACCGACCGTGGCGAGACCGCTGCCTCTCCGCCTTCGAATCCTCCCCCCCGACCATGGACACCTTGAAAAACATGCTTTCCCCATTGGGGATGAACACCAATGCCATCCAGGATACCCTGGTACTCACTCCAACCCCGATGCCCTTCTTCCTCCCGCTTACCCTCTCCCCCAGAAACTCGTCGTCATCGGAGGTACTGTCGAGACAGCAAGACGGGCCTCCCTCTCTGCTTGGAACGGTTTCATCGACTGTATGCGCCGTTTCTCTTATTTTCGCTGGATGCTCAACCCTTTTGCCATAACAGCGTTTTTCCTGACCGCGCACTTCAGCCAGGAGGACTACCCGTACGATTGGTGAGCAACGCCAAAGTTTTCAAATTCGGCGCGTCGGGGGCTGACTTGCGAGCACAGGTTGATGCACTGGTTGTCCAAGGCAAGTCACCGTGCTTCCGAGGTTCTTGACCCCGCTCACCGGTGGGATACAGCAACCTGCGTGGGGTCGTAGTCGTGAATTTGAAATAACGACACGTACCGTCGGTCGCAATGGTCTCACGCAGTCAACGACAGGCGACGTGGACGAGGAAGATGAGGAAGAGGACGAGGATGCTCTCGTACACGGCCGTCGGAAACGCAAGGTGGCGTTCATACCAAGTTTAGGTAGGTTACCGAATATATGTGCCCTTCTCACGCAGTTCCGACAATTCGTTCACAGACACAACTCACACAATCTATTACCGTGGCCATTGGCTAAGGGTAGGTTGTTCATTTATTAGCTGAATTTGCGATGTTCACGGCGACACTCATCAATCCGCTTGCAAAAAGATAACCCGCACGAAGCGCTACCCCGACTATGGCCATGGCGCGTCACTCAAGATCAGGTAATTTCCATCCGCCGTCCCTTACTGTTTGCTTCGGCTCACTTCGGGTTAGCGTCGTCGCTCGTAATAACGATATCCTCAAGAAACTAGTCCTGGAAGCCAAGCGCGAGTACGAGAAAGACGCCGAGCATCGTGTCCACATTTTCATGGCCGATACGTGAGTTGGCAAGTTCCGTAAGATGCTGATGGACCGGCGGCTGACCTAGACCACTTCGGCGCCTATCAGCACCTATGGCTGTTGGAGATGGAATGGAGCCCGCCAAAAGCGGCCCATGAGTTCCATTGTGCTTCAGCCAGGTGTTAAAGATATGCTCCTGGCAGATTGCAAAGACTTCCTGTGCTCCGAAGATTGGTGAGTGGTCGGATCTGGAACTTTCCCGGTACACTGGATAATTATCTCGTCTTCTCAGGTATGCCGAAAGAGGTTGGTAAAAATTGATCAGGCGATAATCACACTCATCGAATGTAATGATAGGGATTCCATTCCGTCGAGGGTACCTCCTTTATGGAGTTCCAGGAAGGTACGGCGTTTATCCCGCGATATCGTTTACTGAGCATTAACCCATCCGTGTGCAGTGGGAAGACGTCGCTAATTCATTCAATGGCTGGCGAATTGGGCTTGGACATTTATGTCGTCAGTCTGTCATCAAAGGGGTAAAGCTGTCCATCTTATCCTTTCTGGGTTGTATTAACGGGCCTTCCACAGGATGAGTGATAATACATTGACCACATTAATGGGACATGTACCGTCTAGGTAGGATCACGTGGTCCTTACCTCTGCGCACTGCTGAGTTGTTCACCTATAGATGTATCTTGCTTCTTGAAGATTTGGACGCTGCTTTCACTCGATCGGTCAGTCGTGATGCATCTTCCACAGGCGCACCCGCGACAACTACATCGACGCCGAGCAATGCCAATGATGCGAACGATGGTTCTACTCTTAGTCTGAGTGGTCTATTGAACAGCCTTGATGGAGTTGCGGCGGCCGAGGGTCGGTAAGTTCATCGTTGCGATACTGCGAGATTTTTGCTAACATTTCGCACCCCTTGATCTCAAGCTTGCTGTTTGCCACGACTAACCACATCGAGCGTCTCGACCCGGCACTCAGCCGACCAGGCCGGATGGATGTATGGGTGAACTTTACCCATGCGACAAAGTGGCAAGCAGAAGGCATCTTCAAATGCTTCTTCCCCTCCAAGCCGGCCGCCGAGTCGTCGTCCTCGACGGTGGCCACGTTAGAGGAAAAGACTGATGTGTCACAAACGAACATGCCACTTCCCAAGAGGAAGGTCCCTGGACACTCCATTCCGGTGCTCGAAGAGGCTGAGATTGCGGAGTTAGCCAAGCGGTTTGCGGATGCGATTCCCGAAGGCGAGCTCAGCGTGAGTGTTCCCTCCCATTTGGAATGAGAAAGTTTGGGCGCCTGACTTCGGCCTCTCGCGCCGTGCATAGGTGGCGGCGTTGCAAGGGTACCTGCTGAAGAATAAAGTTCGCCCAATGGAGTGTGTGGACGAAGTGGCCGATTGGTTTGTCCGCTCTCCGAATATTCCCGAAAAGTTGTATTGACAACACCCCTTCCCTTTCCAGGATCATTCAGGAACGTGAGACACGCGAAAAGCTCAAGAGGGAAAAGGCTGAGGTGCGTTCTGTATCGGAATGTAGGCATACCAACGGATGTGGCTGACGTTTTGACATGTAGCGCGAAGCCAAGGAAAAGAAGGAGGTATGCACATGATACCTTTTCCGATTGGTAAACCGAACTGACCGACGTGTGTGCGTGTGCCATGTGCACCATATTGCAGGCGGAGGAAAGAGAACGTAAAGAGGTACGTGAGGTCTTTTTTTTCCCATCCCTTGCCTCTTGTTTCCAATCGACGTTCTTGACGGCACCCTGTAGAAAGAAGAGAAGGTTGCGAAAGAGGTAAAAATTCAAACCTGTTGCTGTCACCATGAACACGCATGTGCTGATCTGCTTTCCCAATCAAGCAAGAGGAGAGGGAGGCCAAAGAGGTCAGTTGCAACTTTCTATTCCTCCCTTGTTCATCGGACGCCTTGCCAACTCCTTCCTTCGTACCCCCCTACAGAAGCTCGAGAAAAAGGATCGATCTAAACTTAAGAAGATCCATCGTGCCGAGGCTGCCATGAAGCTCGAGAGTGCCATTCCGGTTGTCGCGGTGACGAGCACATGCACAAGCTCGGGTACGTGTACGCCCGCCGAGACTGTCATCCCTGTGATCCACAGCGAATTCGCCTCCTCGTCCGAGTCGGATGCCAGCAATGGTGGGATCGAAGCAGACACGGAGGAAAGTATGACGTCAGAAGAAGAGCCAGAAAACAAGAACAAGCGCTCCATCGGTGTCATCGCATCCTCCGAGGGCAAGGAACACGTCCCCAGTGCCGTCAAGGACAAGTGGATCGCGGTCAAGGGTCAGCAACATCACGGACTGCAACCACAGGCATCGACCTCGTCCTCCCCATGTTCGTCCTCAGCAGAAAGCTGAGCCACGGCGCACACCGTTCTCTCTCTACGTTTGCATGAACGTCGTCGCGTTCATCTCAAAGGGAGAGGAAGGGGGGCTCAACCTCCTTGTGTGTGTTATTTGGCTGTGCACGCTGTCGTCCGTCGTCCGTCTGAACTTTTGTCTCAATTCTTTTTGTTGGGTTAACGTGTGTACATGCGGCGGGAGGACGAGGACGAGGGAACCCGGGCAGGGAATTGTCGTTCGTCGTCCCCTCTGACGGTGACCTGCTCCTCAAACTCGAATGCGCCGTCCTCCTGCCGGTCTTAAGCTTGGGTCGTGTGTGTGCACGCATCGCGAGTTGTCCAGTACTCTTACCAGGTCTCCAAATATAGTTACGGTAACCGTATATTTGTGGCCGTCATTCGATATATATATATACATCGTGTGACCGCTCTCCGTGTTTCTAGTTGGTTTCTAGTGATCCGTTGAATCTTGGACAGACATATATATACACTGCTCATCGACTTGGTTCATTCTAGCTCGTAAAATGCAAAAAAAGACAACTCAGAACGATTGATCCACAAACGAGAGTAGGGAATAACGTGATAGCAGACAACGATCCATCTGTACCTATACCGGCTTCAAGTTGACTTCGGACAACGTCTTGAACGCCCCCTTGTACGCGTCCAACAAAGCCTTCACCCTCGTCCGCTCCGCGACTAGCGCCTCGTCCTCGTTCAACAGCTCCCCAAACAAGTCGGGCTTGTACAACGTCGCCACCAGCCGGTTCTGCACCTCCTTCGTCGACCAGTTCACCAAAAAGTGCATAATCGCCTTCGGAATCAGGTCTTGGATGCCCTGCCGCACGATCGCAAAGTATGAAGCAATCAACGACCGGATGAGAGACGTCTCCATTTCTTCTCGTTGCGTCATCTGCGTGCCACTATCGGATGCCGACACCTGAATGGAAAAAAGAACCAGAAAAATTGCCATTCGCCATCAGCCCTGACCCAGATACTGGGAGTTTTGGGAAGAATCTTGTGGAACTCACAGCCTCGATGTGTTTACCCAGGCTTCTCATATCATACGCCGCATTGTTGCCATCCAGAGATCGCTTTCCGGCCATAAGCCCGCTGGGCCCAGGGGTCTCTGCACTCGAAACGTCCCGACCGATCGGGATAGGGGCCATGCCGGAATGTGATCGCTCGAGGCTCGATCCGCTGACAGGACCAGGACCATTCTGGCCAAAGAAATAATTCAAAAAAGTCTCCCGTGCGGTATGAGGTGATGAACCAGGCACAATAGGCTGAGTGGGGGATTGCGCTGATGGGTGCACGGATGAGTGCCGAGGACCATGGTGGGGCTTTGATGACGTCTTGGTGGAGGTGCCCACAGCAGGGGAGGATCCCGTGGCCCGGGCCCGGTCGTGGAGTGTTGAGGATACGGAACGCCCATCTCGAGAGGCAACATTGTTCACACCTGCCGCCTCTTCGGTAGAAGATGATTCGTCATCGCCTTCAGGTGTGTGATTGCCATTCGTCGATTCAGCGCTGATGGGCTAGGGGTGTTCGAGGGTAAAGTGTCGCAAGTGAGTCACGGGTACCACAGCCTATCAGTCTGACATCTCAGATCTGACAGAATGTAGACGAAGCTTACACGTGGGGGATTTGTTTGTTTCGGAGCTTGGGACGTCGCCGATTGTGCGGCTACTGCTGACCCGGATATAAATGCTGGATGATTCGTGTTGATGTATGCAGCTTGAATCTCAATGAGACTATGTGCATATTCTGACGTGGGACCTAGGCGTTCACGCAGAAGTTCCGATACACATTCAATCAGCTGTGCGTGAAGGCGGGGGAATCTCTCCAAATCCTGCATAGAGTATCAGATATCAGATATGCGGAAGAAGAAAAAAAAGGAAATGCCATACTGAGCATGTACAATTATGGCAAAGTTTAACAAGTTCTTCATATACAAGCTCTACGCATCGAAGGCTGGGTGCTTCTAGCAATTTTATTTGGGGCTTCACCAATAGATCAAACGCCGCTTCTGGAACAAAAAGGCTGGGCCGTGGACCTGTCGAATTCCGGATTGCTGTGCGGATGTCTTGATTATCCAAGCCAGCTGTAGAGTCTATCGAAGCAAGTGCATGGCCAAAGACGTCGTTAAAGATATAGTATATCCGTGCGCCGCCAGATAACTCCTTGGTGGACATGTCAACTTTGGTACCCTCGATGGATGCGATGAAGTCATGGGCGAATTGGTTCATAAGCCGTAGGATTAACGCTCCTTGCTAGCAGACGATAAGTATCCGAGCCAGCCACATAATTTAAAGCTTCCACCCACCTGATTTTTATCACCGAAGATAGCGGCGTCGCCAAACGAGTTAAGTTCTTGCTGTGCTTGACCCATCAGGGTATTCAAACGTGCCTTCATATCGGGGAGTTTCTCCCTTATGTGGTTTATCAACACCTGCGGACATTGTAGTTTGAAATCAAGTAGGTTTCATCATCTTGACACACCTGATTCAGCGTCCGCGCAAGATACTTCGTGCCGTTCTTATGAGCAATATTCCGATACGCAGCATGGTTTTTAAAGAACTCGGATTCCGCATCGAGAGCATCCGTCATGCTCTTCTCCGAAATGATATCCTGCTGGCTTCTGTTGACGACGGCAATGAAACCTAGTTTAAGGGGATATACGCGTCCGGTCAAAACATCGAGTGCATTCGTTCCAGCGTCCATGATGTCAAGCTTGGTCAAGACACCTATCGTCCGGCGACCTTGGGGATCCACACTTCGTGCGAGCTTCAACGAATCCGAGTTGGCGAGGTCAACGTTAGCGGGGGAGACGGAAAGGATAACACTTTGGAGCATATCAATTCGCCGTCATAGAGAGGCAATTTCCAGCTTACCTGTTCGGTTTTGAGATATACTCCGTGACCAGGCTTCTGATTTGGCGTTCGATATCACTCGGCTGGTCGCCGACCGGTATCTTGAGCGGGCATTAACTAGCTGCGGATATACTACGACGTGCTAGAACGAATACACACCTTTGTCAGCCCCGGCAAATCCACCAGGGTGAGATCCAAGACATCGGGGCTGTATATCCGGAGTGAAATGGGTAACCGGCTTATTCCCTTATTCTGTCCTGCAACGCGGTAGGTCTCTTGTTCTATCTCCCGACGAACCTCGTTGAAATCGGTGAAGCGCTTGTCGATGTGAAGGAACTGTGCCCACTCGGTGTATGCCGGTGGACTGGAGGAAGGGTCCGGAACAGGTGTGTGAATGAGTTGAAGAATAAGTGGTCTCCGTGTGACAATGCCTTGACCACGGGGAAGAAAGTCCCGTCCGACGATGCTGCATACACGAGAGCGTCAATGTCAACGGTCGTAAAATGGGAGACTGCGGTCAAGACGCACTTCTCCAGGACGCTTGACTTGCCCGCCGACTGGCTACCTACCTGAACAAAGATCAGAACGCGGTTTTTCCCGTGTGCGAAATACGAGACTCACAACTACTAGCTGGGGCATGTCCAGCTCACCACCTGTAATAAATTCACAACTAGCGCCAACGCAAGACGTGGTGATGCGCACCAAGATTATGAAAGGTGTCCTGAAGACGGTTGACGAGCTTGATGAGGTCCGAGTCCATCTTGCAGACGTTCAAATTGGCGAGAAGAAGGAAACGCTCAGAATGTTTTGTCCCGACCGCGCGAGGACGGGGCAAACGCGCCAACGCGTCGTCTCGGCTACTTTGCTTTGGCTCTGTTTGGTCTACACTCTTTTTAACACGCAATGATAGTTGCAAACAATCATTCTAAGTATCAAAATCTAGGACGACCTGTCTACTTAAATAGCCTTCGCCTTGACCAAGCCTAGTCACAGCACCATGCATGAGAAGGAGAAATAAACACTGTGACGAAACCACTCACGCTCGACCTCGGAAATGGCATTCGTCAGGATATCCTTCTGCGTCTTGTCGTCCTTGAGGACATTCAGGACTTTTGCGATGACGGTCTTGGCGAGTTCAGCTTGTTCGCTCTCCTTCTGCTGTTGCTCGTAGCGGACCCAGCTGTCAAGAACAGATTTGAGTTCGCCGGTCAACGCGACCTTTTGGCGCTGCACGAAAGCCTCGTTCTCCAACTTGGCAGTCTCCTGTAAAGTAGAAGGAATTCAGGTTGGACTCGGCGTGTTGCAGTTTGGCGTGAGCTGACCTTCGAAAGGGCAAAGATACCCTGCGTGAGCGAAACGACGTCTTTCATCTGCTCAACCGAACTGATACGGTCCTTGACAGCCTGTGTGTGCCCGGCGCGCGCATCATTGAGGACAGACTTGATGCGCTCAATGTGACCGTTTGCCCAGCCCTTGTACGGTTCTTGGATTGCCTACAAGGGCATCGAACACAAATTCTGTCATATGGACAACCCACATACCCGGTAGATATATGCGAAGAGAATGAAAGTGCCAACAGCAACAACGGTTTCTTCGTTCACGACGTAGATTTCTTGGGAAATAGCGGTTGCGAGAAGACCCGTTCCAAGAAGAGCTGCACCGGTCTTGGTGATGAGACCGGGAGAAGAGGGAAGGTTGTTGATGATTTCTGAGGCGCGTTCCGCTGGTGGAGGGGGGTTGGAGCTCATCGAACGGCTGCGTATATGGCATCATGATTGTTTATTCGCCAAGTGTAGCATATGAACATACGCAGAAACGGCCCGAGGGCAAAGGTCGAGGGCTTGGACCACGCGGGGTCGGGCTGAAAGTATTATTGAGCTGACCAAAAGGTAGATAAGCAACGAAGTACTTACCAGACGCCCTGAGGGTGTTTAGAGCGATCCTGGACGCCATGAGTTGGGTAAAAACTAACAAAGACAGAAAGTGTAGAGTACTCGTGACTAGCAATACCGTGGGAATAAAAATATCCCGACTTGCTACGAGTCACTTGCTTGTCACTTGTCACTCCACTTCTCTGCCATCACTGAGGGCTTGTTCAAAAGGTACTTTATATCTGTAGCAACACATATTTGATGCGGCGCTAGTGTTGGATTTTATACAGTAGATATTCTAATGACTCAATTTTTGCAGGATTTCTGGAGATAACTGTGCCGATTACCTAGTGATTCCGCGATTGGGCCCGCAGCAGTACGCAACAAGCCCACTCGAGTACTCAAGTACTCAGGAACAGGGGAACCGCATGAACCACGTGTGCACATTGAATATTGATCGTCCAAATCGGTTCGACTGAGCGTTAACGCTGTACATCGCGATCCTCACGGCATCCTGGAGTTCCCATCACTCCCCACCATATCGCTTCCATTTTACTCTTGTATCTCTTATTTCCTTTTCCTTGTTCTCTTCATAAACTTGAAGGGCAGGGCAACCATATGCAACCGGGACTATCTCTGACGAAACACTGCCCTGTTGCTCGTTCCTGGCCAGACCATTGTGAGCGAGCGTTGGCAAATCGATCAAGGCACGAATTGTCTATCCATGGAAACGTGGTTGTCAACCTTCGTACCTTGCCATTCAGGGGATCACTGATAACTGCCCCGTCACATTTATGATCCCTCCGGCGTTATAAAGGCGCTTGTCCCACGTTTCTTCTCAAGCCAGTGCAGCGCAGTCGCTTTTCGTCAGTTTTGTTTCCGTTCCATGGACTCTGCGACAGAACATCTACTTTCGTATCACGTCTACAGGATCAACTGCTTGATTGGCGACGACAAGATAGTTAAAGCGCATGATAAAGTCTCGGTCATGTGCGTCATTCGTCATCCTCTGCGAAGATTCATGCCACCCGATCTCGCCCGAGGTTGGCGGGTCATGGCATTCATGCAACCGACTCATTACTTCATACACGCCGTTTCTAGGTATTTCCTCAAGGCGACCCGCACCGACACGCAATGGCATTTCTCTCTGCATGTTGAAGGACCCAGCGGGACTATCTGTTGTCGAGTGTCGTCTGGTTATATAGGACCCCCAACGATCTTCGACCTCTCCGAGCCGGGACCCATGCTCGTCGACATAATCCCAGACAGTCGGATAGTTCAGATAGAGACACGACAAGGAGCCTCTGAAGGAACCCGATGGTTTCGGGGACCTGACGATAAAGAATATCAGTGGCGGTCGAGCAGATGTTTCTGGCGCAACGAAATGAAGGTTCGTAGGCTTCGGTTGTTCATGGGAAAATGAAATGGATTTCCGTACGGACCGGGAACGGGACTGCGTCACTAATTTACCACCCTCTTCTTTTACTGGCAGTGTTTGGACACAGGGGGAAAGATCGTGGCTACCTATCGTGCCATCGCCATGTCCATATTCAAGGACGGAGAGTTGCGCATCTATCCGGTAGGGAATTACTTGCCACCATTTTTCAGTCGTCCATTAACTTGTCGCGATTGTAGTCGGGCCGATTCATGACCGACCTCTTGGTCGCCACCAGCCTTGCGATGCGGATGCCCAGCCATTAGAAAGGAATTTGCGGAAACTCACATCCCCCATGGGCGCTTAATGTCCTTATGGGATGTTCTCACTTGCCACTTGCCTGCACCCTGGCACCCATCGCACATCATTCTCAGCTGCTTCATGCGAGGACTACGCTTTGAGACTACACAGGCACAGCACGGCCGTTTTTTCATGTGAAGGACCGGCTGAAATAGTACTTCTCTCGTCGAGGAGACGCTCCGTTGTCACGCTTTCCCCGCGCTTCGGCTGAAATAGTACTGCTCCGCGTCCCCGTAATCTTTGTCGGGATGGGTCTGCATGGACCTAATTTGGCATCGACACGGAACGGATGATGGATTCCCGAGTAGGTTGGAACTAGTCTAGTCCTGAATCAGACAAATATCGATGGACAACCTCTGATCAGGAGTGCAATCCGCCGGCTTCTTGACCAGCTTCCCGGGATAGAGAGTCAGCCTTGATGATCGTAGGTCCAGTTCTGAAAGATTCCGCACTTTCCCACTACCCTACGGATCGCGTGCTCGGCATTTGGTATGCCCGTTACCCACAATACAGCATGGGTCTGGATTGCACCCTATGTATACACCGCACGCCGCCACTACCCGCCATACCTTTCTCACTTATGTGGAAACGTCAAACTCAAATACGACATTGGGATACATGAGGCATCTCTCCATCTTGTATATCATATCCCGCACACAACTCTCTAGCAGACAGCGCGGCACTTCGCTAGTCTCTTACGACGACGACGTGAAACCTGTGTTTCGGATTCCGTCTTCTCTGCTTACAGGCTCACTTCTGTCTCATGAGCTCGGAGCATCATCATGACTATCAAAACCAAGCGTTCACCATACAGTGGGATGGCTACCGAGTCACGTCCGTTGTGTTTTCACGTCTATCGAGTCGGCGGCATCTGGGGCGACGACAAGATCGTCAAGGCCGACGACAGACAAACGCCCAGGTGAGCCTTTCGGATCGCGCATGCATGGTCGTCACAAGAAAGAAGGAACGACCACCGTATACTCCTTCCCTACGTCCAAGTGACTCCATCCGCACATCGGAACCAGACCTGCGTTCGAGCCCCGGCAGGCACACGTATGGACATCCGCGTTCTTCTTATTCGTGTCGGTCGGTCGATCGGCGTCTGCACCCGATGATCGCTGACCAGCCGAGGCGTTGTCGCGCGCACAGATATTATCTGAAAAGCACCCGGCTCGTCGCGAGCTGGCGCTTCGCACTCCACGCTGGCGGGGTGCCGGACGGCCTTCCGATCTGCCATGTCAAGTCGCCGTACCTCGGACCTCCCATGGTCGCGACCGATCCAGGCCCGATAAGCATCACATGGACCGCCCGCGCCATCGGCATAGACATCGGCACCGATCTACTCATAGATGATGAAAGACGAGAAAGACACTGGCAGGCGGACACTGTCCATGTGCGTCGGCAGAATGGATCACTCCGGGCGCCGGGCGGAACGTATTCGTTCAGGGGTCCTGACGACGGGGAGTATCGTTGGCGGCTGAGACCGCGGTCGTGGGGGAGCAAAATGGAGGTGCGCCAACCTTGCTTCTTTGGTATCGGAGGAGATCACGTTGGCTGAGGATGGTTTTCCGCCGTCGTCCTGGCGTGCAGTGCCTCGACTCCCGGGATCGTGTCGTAGCTACGTACCGCATAACGTTCTTTGCACTGTCAAAGGACGGGGAGTTGCGTATCCATCAGGTGTGAGAGTTCTGGCGGTTCCCGTTTAATGGCTACTTACGGAGATGGCAGCGTGCGCAGTCCATGGCTGACCTCATCGTTACGACCTGCCTCGCCATGCGGACACCAGATCATTAGAAATCCAATTTACCCACGCTTCGGAACCCTTCCTCTTCCGTTCCTTCTTCTTCCTCGTCCCGATGATATCATAGAAATGACCCGAATGGCTCAAGTAATAGTTTACCCATGAACGCTGCAGTAAACAGCCTAGTGTTTCGACGGTTGGAGAGTTGTTAGGTGAATTCTTCGGGAACCTGGACTCTCACAGGGTAGGGGTCTTTCTAGTCAACGGTATGCGGCCCGCATGCACGAACAGGCTGTGGTGCTGCCACGGCACGCTGGTGTCCTGTTGTCATCAAAATTTTCGATTAGACAGATAATTAAGTAAACTACTTACGCTCACAATCAACATGATAGAGTCCGCATAACCACATGGTGCCCAAGTCCAAGGCACCGAAAGAAAGGATCAATTCGGCAACCAAATCTGATGTCGTGTCATTGGTTCTTCCTCACCTTTACATGCATGCCCTGCTCTGCCACCTCAGCCGCATCCACAAGTTTCGTTGCAGAAAAGGGGGGGTCCGGGTCACTCATGTCATCAGCGTTGGCAAAAACCCAGAATCGGCGAAACTTGCAGAAGTATCCTACCTTCGTCTTTCCTTCAAGGACGATGCCTCTGCATCCCTAGGATCCTAGCTGAAGCTGGCGGGGAAGCAGTTGCGTTCATCGACGGTGCATGTTGAACCTGACTGATCAGGGAACGACCGTCACTATGCATGGATGACGCCGCACTTCAACTTATAGTACAAGGTGGGTGCACCATCTGGTCGGGAACGTAGCCTCGAATCAGGGGCAGGTAGACATTTGAGTCGTCGCCTGCCCATTAGTACTGTTTGAGATCATGGCCTTCTCAGGCTGGGAACCACCTTAGAGCCAGAGAAAGGGGAGTTGTTCAAGCTCACACCTGGCTCCGCTAGTTCCCAACTGAATGGAAAACGTGGGGAACACGCATCTGACAAGAGTGTAACGGATAAACTTGTTTCTGCCCGTAGATTCCACAGGGCGGATTGTACAAAATTGCAAAGCATTCTCATCGTATCCCTGTCTACACGAAAGAATTTCAACCGTAGACAACTTGAAACTCCACAATGCCTTTACCACACATGGCGAAACGTCATCCCTCGAAAAGTCTTCCCCAGCTCGAACAGGGTCGCAAGCTGGCCATCGTCGACGCCATTCTTCGCCGCTGACTCTAGGAGACGATGTCGCATAGCCTGCACCTCCTCCGTCGTCAAAGTGAGCGTGTCATTATCAACCTGGTCTCCATTGAGGCGCCGAACGGGACCACCGTCGATCATCGCAGAGTCGGTTCGCGGAGCCAAGTCCTTGTTCACTTCTCCAGTCGAGTGGTCGTCGGAACCCACCACGCCTCGGTCGGCCAACATCTCGGTATCTGATTCTGATTCGTCCTTTATCGCCCTAAACGGGTATTGTCTTGCGGCGCTAGCGGCTTCGCCGTCCTTGGCGTCTGGTCGTTGGGGTGAGACTGGATACACGCGGATTCGAGCACGATCCGCAAAGCTGATCTTCTTTGGCGTCTTGACTTTGTTGTCCGTGGGCTTCACGACCGACAATATTGTGTCTGCGTGTCTGGAATTCGAGTTCGTGCCGTTTGCGCCTGGGAAACGCCCACATCTCGTGAGTGGCTTGGTAAAGTCGATCGTGCGGACGTGTGGTGCTTTCCGCGGTGCGTCGCCGGAGGCGATTGCCGAGGGTATGTAGACTGATTTCGCGAGACGAGCGTCTTCAGAAAATCCATGGTATGCCGCGACCGGCGGCTCTTTGTCGGCAATAGGCTTGCCGGGCGCGTCGAGCAATTGTGTCGGAGTCGTCATACGACTTGGACCACAGGATGCACTAGCCTTCTCGTGCCGATCATCCTCGTTTCTGGATTCGCCATGATCACGGAGCCAGTGGAGAGTCCTCGTCGCTTGCATCGCCTGTTCGCTAGATATTCCGCTGTCTGGACTAGACGAGGGATCGAACCGAAGCTTGCGTTGCTTTCTCGGTCGTACTGGCATGCCATATTTATCGAATCCAGAGTATACGAGGGAGCCGCTCGGGGAGTCAAAGAAGGCTTGTTCTCGATTGCGTTTTCGTGGTATGCCCGTAGGGGTGCTTGGGGCGTCAGAGGTTTTAACTGGCGTCGGTCCAGATTCGATGGAGCTGCTTGGTTGGGGTAACGGTAATGGAACATACGCCGCTTGTAAATGGTTGATCAACTTGTAAGGTGGTCCGGAAACAAAGCCAGCTATCGAGTGGAGAGCATTCAAAGTCAGGGATGTAGTCGGATAAAGAAGGGGGAAGGTGAGGTGAATGAAATGGCATACCATCTAGAATATACTCTGCAATAGGTACTCGGAAGGCTTCCTCAACGCAATGCGCTATCCATCCTGCGTGGATCACCTAGAACACGGACAAACATTTCAGCGCATACATTCAGCCCTATCTGGTATGGAACACCCTATATGCGCACCACGACAGACTTGGCTGATAGCCTCGTCACCCATGGCTCTGAAGGGTCAGTCGCAAAGAAATACCGAGCTCGTGCGTCCAAAACCATTCCAGAGGAAATATCTCCGCCATGCGTCACTTGGTAGCTGGTAGTGTGGAGCCTGAGTAAGGCGAAGCTGCTCAACACTTACCCCATCTCTCTGTGAAAGCCCTCGGGACACGATTGCTGAAATATGCTGTAGTACAGTCTGGGTGGTTGTGCAAGTGTCTCAGTGGGTCACGCTGCTCACCGGATTCTCCTGAGAATAGTACGCGTTCTTTGGAGGGGTCGGTAGTCTGTATGCCCAGCAATCGCTTGAGTTTGTTGAACATTGTAGTAACGAGCAACCCCCTTTATTTGGCAACGTTGACCTTGTCATGGACCTAAAGCCTGTCCGTCTTCCCGTCGAAGAAAACATAAAATTCAAGGTATGATTTGGTTGATTACATATTACTTTCTGTGAACGCCACCCCATGGTACATCGTTGACACTTGCATTTAAAAGTATCGTCTGACGTGTCTCACCGTAACACCGTTCTCTCCCTCCAGGTTCCTCCACCTCAACGTGGTGGCCCGCGATACAAAGAAAAGTATGTACTGTCCATATCATATTCCTCTGGTCTAACTCATGCGTTCATCATTACACAGGTTCCAGGCCCTGCGTGAAAAGTTTGATCAGGTCAATGCGGTACGTTGGCGTGTTTTCCAGTCCTATGCTGAACAACTAATGACCATACCCCACTTCCTCCTTCCGTACCTGCAACACTCGCTTTCCTCTTTTCCTTGGTCTCGAAAACACTTCACAGCAACACGACGAGTACCAGCGCGACCTCGTTACCGCCAATGCTTGCATACGGAAACTCCAGTCAGAGAACGAGTACGTATCTTCGTCCCTCCTCCTTGCTTTCACGACCACGCGTGTCACCTCATTTTTATTCATTTTCTCTATCCACGTCTAGTCTGCTCCTCGACGCCATCAGCATCGCGGTGCCCGCCACCCCGTCCTTGATACACCTCATCCGTCCCTCCCCGACGAGCACCTCCCCTTCTATCCCAATGACGTCATACACACATCCTCCTTCGCACCCGCAGTCCGCCGTTTCTATGAACGGACACGAATATGACCATGCGGCGAACGGGAGGTACCGCGATAGAGAGTACGAGCCATTAGAGGTACGGCTTCAAATTCCCAGATATTTTCCTTATGCTATTGCTCCCGGAATGTTTGACTGAATTTTACTGATTAGATGGATCCCGTCGACCGGTCGCAGGATCCTTCTCCCCACGGATCCAGCGTCAACGGGCGGCCAACGTGATGTAGGATTCTGACTCTGTTGCACCGCGCGTGGGCATCATGAAAATTTTATTTCATTCTCGAGCATATGTAGTGTGATGAGCATCAGTATAAGCGCTGCCCGGGAACTTGAATTCAGTCAAAGGGGGACGGGGGTATGTACCTTGACTTTAAACACGACCTCTGGGGTTGCTTTTATGTGGTGTTTGGGATGCGGGTGCGGGTGCGGTGTTGAACGGGACCTGCCGACTTCGAACCATTGATGTTGAACATGCAGAAGGCTTCAGACATCAAGCCCAGTGAGAGATTGATGTGTCCGGGTAGGCTCCAGTAGGATCTTGTGTGTCATTTAAATCAATTACTAGTGGGTTGACCGGTAAACCAGGGAACCTGAGAAACTCATCATTGATGCATTGATATAAAGCTGTTCATTGCTATATGGCGGACAACTTGAAGCCGGAAGTGTTTGTAAATCTGGCAAGTGATGCCAGTGATTGGGGTAATTTCAAGAAGCATGCAAACATCATCATCCTAAGTAGATAGACATCTGGGCATCTTCTAGTTAACCCATCCAGAGAAGTACCTGTGCAATTGTTAGTTGCAAGAGGTCAGGGAAGAACAATATGCTACTACCTCGCAAGCGCCCACACCTCAATGACCTTTGCCTCCTGCAACATCCTCACGGCTTTCGAATCGCGCTCCCACACATACGGCCCGTGCGTCTGCGTCTCAGACACCGCATCCTGGTTCGTCGCAAGTTGTTCTTTGTGCGTGGCAGGATCACTTGTGCCGAGTGAGTACCACGTCCACGTCCACGCGCCATGCGTCGTCCCGTGATCCGCCGAGAAGTCGCGCTACCCCTGGTCCGAATGGCCCTGTATCACAAGCTCAACGCGCCGCACACGGTGCAGCAGCGCAGCCAGACGTGGCCCGGGGTCTACAAATGAGAAGGACAGAATTGCGATGTCCTCGTCCTCGATGCTCTGCAGCCCGCGGGTGTGGACCGTGATGACGTGGTTATCTTCGTGGAAGTCTACAAGCTCTGTCGCCACGCACTCGCAGAGCAGGTATCGAAGGTGCTGAACGTCGTCTATCGCATCGTCCCTTATGTAATGGGTTGTGGTCACGGCTGTTTGTTTGTTTTGATTCAGTAGAACCTGCTGAGTCTTCGTCGTCGTGACACGCGTGGCCTCACACTTTGGCCCAAACGTCGAAATCGAAGTGAGAGTTTTCCTGCCGTTGCTGTTTTAATCCTCACGCACACCCACCCGCAGATCCCTCTGCTTGCTAAAGCAATGACCAAAGCTGGTGCCTTCGGCTCGTCGGGCATCCCCGCAGACATCGGCGCGACTCGGGTCGATGCTAGCACCGACACCAATACCAACGCGTGGTTTACAGTCCTGACGAACAAGGCAGCCGCCGAATCTATGCGCGCTACTACATGGTAGTACGGTGTACGACGTCATTCAAGACGCGACGTTCGACGCTTGACGTGGCGTCGACTTGACAGCGGGTGTCGATACATGAACTGGCGTCTGGGCGGAACGAACCTTTTCATCTTGTTCGGTAAACATTATCCTAGGCTGCGATGTATCTCGGTATTATGTACATGTATATCACGAAACGAAATACGTAGAAAACAAAACGAAAGTATAGATAAACGAGCATATCATGATAGCATCCAAACAACGAGCGACGCGATAGGGAAAAAAGGTAGTATATAGATGGTGTGCACGAGATCCCTTTTATTTTTTTCCTCCCTCAAATACGGTCCAACTCCAACGACGTGGACGCCGATCGCAACGACCCAATCACCATCACTGCCCCCTCCCCATCGTCCTTTCCATACCCATACCCCTCCGCATACCCCTCCCCCTCCGCGACCCCATCGCTCCCCCCTTTCCCTCTCCACCTCTCGTTGGTATCCCCTTCTGGTCCCTGGTCCCATCCCTCTACCTGCCATTCCCATACTCATATCAGCGAATCCCAACCCCGAGCTCCCGCTACTCGGACCGCGAGCGTGGGTAGCGAGTGACATGAGCGAATGATCCGACGTTGGCGACGTTGATCCCACACTCTCGCCCACCCAGGCCCGAGTTTGTTCTCTTCCCAGCTCCATCGCCATCCTCGGCGGTGAAAACCCCGAACCCGGACGTCGTGCCGAGACAGAGCGCGAAACAGAACCAGCAATAGGACTCAGATTCGGAGTAGCAGTACTAGGACTGACAGGGAACCCAGCACCAGACTCGGATCCCCGGTCTGAGCCCGTCAGACTCATCACGAGATTACTCCGCCGTGCGCGTTGCGTATTAAGCGACGAAAAAATGTTTAGCGAGTGCGACCGGTCGAGCCCGTTGAGGCGCGTGCGTTTGGTCTCGTCGCCGTCGTCAAAGCTGTTGCTGTCACTGGCACCGGCGCTGCCGTTGCCTTTTTCGGTTTCGAGCCAGACGAAGGGAACGCGCGTTTGTGGGAGACCGGCCGAGTGGGGTGGCATAGGGAATGCGATCTTTGGTTCTGGGTGGCCTTTAAAAAGGTGAGCATCACCAACATAAATACAAGATAGACTGACGTTCAGGTAGGAGCACTTTCCGAGGGGGCTCTAGCGGGGAGATCTGGTCCATGTCGAGGAACGAACAATCAGTGATGCTCTGAGGTGGGAGGGCCGGCATGGGTGGGGGTGCTTCGTGATTGACGACGACGGTGGTGCCGGTGTCGTCGAGGTCCTGGAAGGATGGTGCAGGGTCCCGTGGTGGAACGGCGAGGGTGTCTGGGTCGTCCTCACCGTCGCTGGGTGCGATTTCTTGCTCGAGATCGTCGAACTCGATGGCCATCTTCTCTGCTTCGCGCCATGCTTCTTCGAGCTCGTCCTCGAGAGTCTGCACTCTGGCGAGGGCGCGTGCGAGGTCCTGTGTCTGTCGTTCGTGGGCCTTG
>JBBPPX010000241.1:0-41466 GCA_038092235.1 Leccinum boreale | reverse complement strand
ATTGTGGGTGGTCGGGCGCGGCGAGATGTCAGAACTACATGTCGTCGTCGTCGTCGAAGGCGCGTTGATGTGTGTCACGCTGCGAGATCCACGCTTGTGCTGGAACACGCTGCTCCTCGGACCTTTGGGTCCTTCTGCAGCCGCAGGCTCGGGACGCGAACTGAGAAATTCCAGCCGATCACCTTCGAAGTCGCGCGCTCGCTGGTTCAGTTGGCGTTCGCGCTGTCGAAGCTCGTACTCCTTCTCCTTGAGCTCCAGCTCTGCCAACTCCTCGATCCGTTGCTTCCGTCTCCATATCTCGCTCTCCTTGATGGGTTCATCGCGTGCGGCCACATGTACGAGGGTATCTGGTAGGAAACGATCAACGACTGGAGAAATGGTTCATCGCGGAGACGTCGGTTGGTTGATACCACGACGCAATCTCGGAAACGCTCAATGGTAACCTAGGGATATCCTGTGGTGCCTGAGACGATATCTCGACCTTGTTGAAAGATAGAGGGTAAATAACGAGAGATAAGACACAAAAGAGGGACTAACCACTCGGGTTTATTTGCTGCGCAACGCTGCTACGTTGCTTCCCGCGCTATGGGTCGAATCTATGCGTTCGAGACTCTTCTTGGCGACATCGACGCTGTGGCTTCTGAACACGCCTTTGCTGGTGTCAGAGTAAACGCCGAATTCCTTGTCAGCGGAAGAATATTCGGCCCTCTTGAACGGTGACACGGGTCCAAAGGATTTATCGGATGGTGGTAGCATACGAGTGATCAAGGAAGGGCGTCGTGGCTTCTTTGGCACCTTGTCTTCGAGCGAGAGGATTAGTGGTTCGGACCCAGAAAGCGTTCCGACGGCAAGTGTGAACTAAGGTGATGGAATTTGCGACGTCTGCGGAGAATGCGAAGACCGGGAATTCAGCGGGACCCATTCTGGCAAGTCAGTCACCGCCACATATTTGGGAGATTCCGTCAAGACAGGAGCCGGGGGAGCCAGTACAACTTGCGACTGTGGAGGGTCAGGATTGCCTGCATGAGAGTGTACAGCTTGGAGACTCTGGATCAGAATTTGTTGGCGCTGCAATTCTGCCTCGTTCATGGCCAGTGGTATAGGGAAGTGGGTGGGGGGAAGGGGAATGCGGAAAGGGTGGTGATGGAGTCGACAGAACCTTGATTCTGACTTGCCGTGGTGAACGGCGAATGCGGTGGGATCGAGCGATGCGGCCACGGGTGGCGAGACAAATCCCGGGCCATGGCCAGACACGGGAGGAACAGGGAGGGATCTGCGAGCTGGCGTGGAAAGTCCGGTCTGGCCCACTCTAAGACCTGTGCGGGCGTGGGCAAGGATTCCGCAGACAGCACGGGTAGATCACCGGGCAGAGATCCAGTCCAAGCGCTTTCGTAGAGGGAACGCCATTCTCCGAAGGAGCCGATAGTTGGGGATATGCGGCGCATACAACTCGGCGTCTGCTTTGCGAGAGAAGGTGGCAGATACACTGAACGTCACCGACGCGTTTGGTTGAGTGACATGGTTGCTGAAGAGGGAGGTTAGATTGTGGTCTGGGAGTAGATGTGTGCTGACTATTTCATTTCAGGGTATAGTAGCGAGCATGTTCCTCACCGGCGTCTTCTTGCACTTTTTCTCGTAGGCTTGACCTTTGAGCGGAATGGTCAGGGACACTGGGTGATTGAGAAAGTGGGGATTTACCAGCTTGCTTGATGCGAGCGTTGGACTCGTTCATCCGCTCGTCGTGTGCCTTTTCCACTTTTTGCAGGGAAATTCAGGGCAAGAGGGGACCTGGAGTACGGACCGCGAGCCTCGTGAACCATTTCTTGACCTCTGTGGTGACGTTGTGGGATTCCTTCTCAGCTATCTTTGCAAACTTTGCGTCGAAGTTTGCCAAGACCTCAAGGATGTTTGAGCTCGCACCGAAAGCCGTTGGCTGAAAAGGTCAGAGCCCCAGAATGGGACATGCCTGCAAACTGTGCGTCGGACGTGGAAACTGAAGTACTGACGAATCAGACGGTAACGAAGAATGGACTGGTTTTGGTGCGAACATTGAACAACGAGGAGCTAGTACCTCAATAACGCTAGCTAGGATACAGACGTCAAGGAATCCAAGGCCCGACCACTGGATTCATATGTATGTATCTCATCCCTTTTTAATACAATAACAATGGTACTAAGATATTGACAGAACCATACATTCCACCTGGGCTCAGGAAGGAAGAAATCAAAGGGGAAGACGTCGTAAAGCTCACCCGCCAGCTCAAAGGTCTGAGATCTGATCACCCGGTAGGCTGAATCAACAGATACATGTCATTCTTATATCAACCTTCCGTACCAAGCATGAGCGAGCAAAACATGTCAACGGTGCTGGATTGTATCGCAAGCATCGTCGGCACGGTTCGCATTAATTCTCGCTGAGCTACACCCTACTGATTGCCATACAGACGTGACAACCACCTTGACTACCTTGATCATCAACGGCCTATCTTCTCATGCAATGCTGCTCGATTCGTTCGTCGTCTTGCGTGCTGCATTCATCTCTAGCCTGCACAGATTGATCGGCGTCGAATTCAGTGCGGACAGTCGCCGCTGCCTTCGGAGATCTGCATACTAAGTCTAGCTCTTCATCGTCGAGATTACGAAGGCGATGTTCCAGACGTGACCGCCCAAGTCCGAGGAGCGGGGAAAGGAATGCTCCAATCTCCTCGTCCTCTTGTCGGAGCTATACAATTTTTCCAAGTCATCTCGCATCCTTTTGTACGACATCATCAAGGACCTGCTCGGCAAGATGCTCTCAGAGTTCCGGGTCGAACTACTGTTGAAGATATTGCGCAGTACGTAGCGCCGTCGAGTAGTCTTTCTCTTTGCGTATTGACGACGTTTGACAGGTTCTGGGCAACAACTTCGGCAAGACGATCCGTTGGCGCTGAAGGATATCGTCACTCTGGCACAATCGAGCTGAGCAGACCAAGCTAATAATTTGAGGTAGATCATCCTTCTTCCGAGTACTGTTCGTCACGCGTTGACGCGACTCGCCAGTTCGCGCACCAAGTTTATGATTGAGACATTGACCAATCTCAAGAACAACAAAATCAAGAAGAGCAGGACACAACACCAGGGAGGCGACGCCGTCGAACGCATGAAGAAGTTTTTGTCGGGTCAAGGCAAGAAGCGTCGTGGTAAGAGTCCACGGCCACGTCCATCCTCGTCCGTTGAACATCTCACTTACGGGCTAGTTTTGCCAGTCCAGCCGCACGAAGCATTGCGGGTTTCGCTAAGCGACCTGCGTTCTGCGGCCCGCAAATTCATCCCTATATATCGTTAGCTGGATCCATGATGTGCCCTTCCGATCATCATATCCAGGGATTAGGACTGCGAAGTATACGCTCTCTGACATCGACGCACGAATCTCGGAATCCGAAATCAGGTTCCAAGAGTTAGTTGAAAGCGACCTTTTTAGAGGGAGTAGCGATGCCGACAGCAGTCGCTGTTGTTCGCATGATGAACGTCGTGTATGTCTGATCTTCTGGACCATCGCCGCATGTTTATTTACTTGGAACACAGCGGAGTCGGTCGACCTGAACGACATGCCGTACGCCTTTGTAATGATGATGCCCCTCAGGTATGCCTCGTCACTGGCATCGCCGGATCGGGCAAGTCTGCAATGGCTCACTCGATTGCTCGACTGTTCGATGGGCAAGAGCGGTGAGGCTCTTCGTATCGCTTTGCCGGTATGGACGTCACAAGGCGGAACCCACAAAATCTTTTCAGCGCTATTGCGCGCGACCTAGCCGATCACGATCTACAGTACAAGTCTGCGCTTTGGGATGTCGTGAAGGACGATCGCGCGCTTCGCAGGTCGACGTCGCCGATAGAGCAAGTCGAGCGGCTCATTACCGGACCTCGAGAGCACCTCCATACCATCGGGCCATTGGTGATTATCATCGACGCCCTCGACGAAAGTGGGGATCGAGCCAGTCGCCGAGTACTTCTCCGAGCCATCTCGATGCAAATATCCGAGTGCCGCCTTCCGACCAACCTTCGTTTCCTCATCACTGCTCATCCGGAAAATGACATCCTTTCTTCCTTCCTCACGTGGTTCATCAACAAATGGGCGATGTTCCCGAGAATGTCGTCGACGGAGATATCAAGTTTACATACCACTTGCTGCGCGAGTACACGCAGCTCGAGTCTCGTTGGCCCAAGCAGGAGTGGTGTCGATTGCTAGTCCAAAATTCCCAACATCTGTTCCAGTGTCAACTACCCATAACTTTATTGAGCTTGGTGCTACTGGACTAAACCCGTACAAACAGCTCGAGATACTGTTCCAGCAACGCGACGTATCTGCTATGATCCACCCTCTGGATGAGCTATACCATGCTATACTCGGTCAACTATTTTCCATTCCCGGGGCGCTTTCAGAAAGTGATGGCGGTTGTGCTCGCGTTCAAAGAATCACTGTCACTTGCGTCTCTTTCAGCGTCGTTCAAGTCAGACGAAGAATATACGATATTTCATCAAACCTATGGGATCATTGCTTGATGGAGCCCTTGAGGAAGCATAGCGCTGCTGAAGCGCCGACGAGCCGCTAGCATTGTATTACCTGGTACAGCTTTGGATCAATCCGATGAGTCTGCCTTCGACGAAATGTAACGGCCCGTCCTTTGGTGCTGCACTGGCCAATGATTTCTGACAGATAATTATCCTCGAGGCCTACAGGCGCTCCAATCAAGTCTGGTCTCACAACAACACTACCCAGGAAACCACCTAATTTATCAGGCCATTTTCCATCCAAGCAGACCCAAGCTCTTTGCGTTGAGAAGAGGTCACATCTTAATGTTGAGCGCCATATCAATTTACGCAAACTGCTGTAATATTGGTCTTCTCACCTGTTGAACATTACAGAAATCTAGGCCCTGATAGATCTGGCTACATCCATTGATCGTCTAAGAAGACATATGTCTAATTTAAACTCTCTTAGTGCAACCACGGGGTTCTTCTATCCTCGTCTTCTTCGACAGTACTAGTGCTGATTCCTTTGGGAGCGAAATGACCATGATTCGCAAGCATAGGGATGGCCCATCACCGATCGAACGGCGGCTCGTGGCATCCGCGATCGTCGTGTTGATAAACTCAGACACCGTGTTGTCACCCACAGGCACTGACACATTCTGCCGCACCGAACGCTGTCACGCATCATGCATCATGGTTGAAAGACGTTGCGCCGCCAAACTCAATCGACTCGGATCGGATCCACGACGGAAGGTGCGGGCGACGGCTCCGAAACCAATGGGCGTTCGGGTATTCTGAATCATGCGCACGTTCCTGGCACCCCAAGTAAGATCCGCATCGCAAAAATTAAACTAAATAAGTAAACTATCACGGGTAGATGGATAGCCGACAAGAGATTCAATGGAATCTTGCGATCCCAAGAAACGCAATCCGTGGCCATGTTTGCCCGGCTCGGGTCCAGGACTGCTGCGCCATTAATATTGAGTCGCTTCCATGGATGCGGACACAGTTCCTATTACATCACAGCCCTACCCTCCTGGGCCCACATAGCTTGAACAGTGTTTGTCGGTGAGGGCCCAGGATCGAAGATTTAGTTTTCAGCATGAAATGCTTCTGGCGGAAATTGACATTCACAAAGCCTAGCAAACGCGAGCAAATAATATTGATATGATACAAACCTTGCATACGATCAAGAACAAAATCCGAGTAGCATTACTTCTACATAGCAAAAAAAGCAGAGGAAATGAGAATGAAAGAAAGTTAGATGTACCATAGCATTTACAGATAATCCAAAAGCAAGCGATCCCTTTCCCCGATCTAGTCAGCACCACTTCTCCCCCTGTACAGTTAACATTTACCATAACGGCAGTTGCACACGCACGCACCCGCGTGTCGAATCAAGAACCTTGGTTCCGCCTCCACGTCGAGAAGCTCAGCGCCCCAATTACCCCAACGACCAACAACGCCGTTCCAGCACCAACCAAGCCCGGCAGGTACACATACCATGCGCTCTCCACGTCCTCCCTCCCCTTGATCTCATCCAAGAATATCATTTCCTCTTTATTCTTCTGCAACCGTCGTCGGCGTATCGTCTTCTCCTGCTGCTCCGAGTAGATCACGTCGTCGCCAGAGTACACGCTCTCTGGCGCAGACGGTTGGATCTCGATCGACGGCATCTCCAGCTCGTGTGCGCTTTCTCCAGAGTCGCCGTCGGGGATGACGGGCACGTCCAGTTCGGGGTGAAGTGCCCGCGCCCGATCAAAGTAGCGACTGGCCATCTCCCTGTCTCTCTTCCACGCTTCTGCGCCACCTTCACCAGGTTGAGGAGGAGGGGGCACACGAATGGAAGAAAGGGTGGAGTAGGAGGCAGAAAGAAGAACGGAAGCAGCACCTTCAAGATGAAGGAGACCCGCTTCGAGGAATAGTTGCGCTAGCCCAGGAGTGCCACCAATGCATTGTAAATAGTATGACATCGTACCCCGTTGTTTCTCCTCGTCGGTATCGATCACGTTGAGCGACATTTGCAAAGGCAAGTAATGCATGACGAGTTTCATAGTGGCAGAAGGTAGGTGTGCTTGGTGCCAAGCGCGCCTGCACGCCGAGAGGAAGGACATCAACACAGTGAGCAATCGAAGAAAAGAACCACCTACACAAAACATTCGAAAGCCTCCTCCCTATCCTTCCGGATGTCCAACAACTCGATAGCAAACAAAACCAGGCTCGTCGGATCCATGTTATACTTGCCCTCCGAATCCGCATCCAACACAGTAGGCACTGGCGCACACGGAGAAAGCTCCTGCGGGACGGGCCCAACGATGAGCGACGGCCATATGATCGACTGCTCCTTCTCCAAATGCAGTGTCAACAACCGCCCAGAAGGCGACGGCAATGACTCTAGGGACGAAAAAGACGACAGCGCATGCGGCTGCATCGCGGGGGACACCGCGCCCGACGCACTAATTAATCCCGATCGGCATTGATGATGGTACGCCAGCCCGCACCGCTCGTCACCAGACGAAGCAGGCGAGGCCAGCCCGGGCGACATCGACGCCGTCCGTGACGTCGTGGTCGCGGTCATCACCACTACCTCCTCCGCATCCGACGTCTGCCCGCTCTCCAGTGACGCTGCGAAGCTGCTCGATATCTCCGGATCCGAGACGAGCGCGTACGACGATTGCGTCGATGTGGTGGACACCGTCGACGTCGTGCGCTCCCGCGCCGAGGGTCTTGACGTCCGAGGCTCGAGCTGCCACGCCGAGTTGGCAACGTCCACGTTTCCGTAAATTCGACCCTACATGCGCACAGTGAGAGTCAGAACCCTGTCGTCTTTTCCTTGGGGGGAAAACCGGGTCTTTTGCACTCACCTTGACGACTGGCTGCTGTCCTCTCACGCCAGCCAAGAGATAATCCCGTTCTATCACCACCTGCAAGAGAACGAGCCGGGTCGAGTGAGCGTGAGGCAATGTACGCGAGGCGCCGCATAGTTAAGTGACCCACCGCTACGTCCTCCTTTGACGTCTCTGAGGGAACGAGGAGCAACACCGTCGCCTACAGAACCATGAATGATGCACAGTATAGATGAGTGACGTGACGGCTACGGAAAAGAAAGCTTCTTCACCTGATCATGCGACTGTGCGAGGATGACAAGTCAGTTGGGGAAGGGTTACGCCACCACCGAATTAAAAGAATGGGTATCTAATACGGACCTGGTGCCACGAGTAGGGTTGTCTGTGTACATCTTGGGTCTTGTCCATCGTCGTCAGTGTCCTTATGTTGTTGGTTCAGCAACGGTAAAATTGAACTAGGAGAGTAATGTCTACAGCCATCGCAATCGGAGTCAGAACGTGGCACTTCACGTGGCACTAGTACAGTCACACCCACAGAATGATTCTTTGCAGGATTTCAGAAAGATCAACTAGGTACTGAGTAAATTGCGTGCCTTTTACAAGCAAGTGAACAAAAAAAAGAGCAATCATGAAACGGGTATTCGAACGTGTAAAATGTCAACTCTCGCAACGACAAAAAAAAATTGAAATGAAAAAGAAAGTGTCTTCTTTGTAGGGTAAATAATAAAAAAGCTGAGGTAACAAACAAATCATGAGTTCGATACTTTTGCAGTTTCAGCAATCCTCTTCAGTGTGTCTTTTTCTGCTCGCATATGCTGAATAAGTAAACCATCCAATTTTCTTGAAGACTCTTCGAACGTCTCTTGGTTCTTTCGCCATCGCCGAACTTGGTCACCCCCGGCTGTCGCGGGGCGACGAGGCGAAGCCTCTATGGTAGGCAGATGTTCCCGAGAACGATGGACGAGCGAAAGGTGCGTTAGCGAGTCAGGAGCCGCTTTGACTCTGGAAAAATAGGGTGCCTTATGGGCGGTGTGTCCGACAGGCTTCCGCCGTTCAGTGGGGATGACAGACGGATAGTAAGGCTCCTTCGCCCCAGGGTAGACATTCGGTGTGGACAGATTGCCCAACTGCATCAACTTGGGCCTGCGAAACGAGGAAGAATAAACAGCAGTGATATCTTGATCTGTTTCACTCGTGCTGTCATCAGAGTCATCCAGATCCATCACGTCCGCATGGGCTTGTATGTGATCAAAGAACTCGGTAGTAGAGGATGGGGGTGGCGCAGAGTCGAGTGCAGAATGGAAGCTTTGCGACGAAACGTTCAAAAAGAGTGGCGGAGGTGCATGTACTGATTGTGACAGAGTTGAATTGGACGCAAAGGAGTGGACTGTACTGTGAGAAGATGATCGAGTAGGTGACATAGAAAGTATTCGCGAGGTTGTGGGCTGGAAAGGAAGGTAACGAGCGCGAGGGGGTGGTGATAAGGCGAAGCCTGCGACAGATGAGGACGGTCTGGGTGGAGGAGACATAGTAGACAGACGTGGGTGTTGAACAGAATTGGTAAACGTGTTTGAACTCTCCTCGAGACCCCCCGAGTTGGCAGAGTAATAACCTTCCGACCACCTATCCCGGAACGCAGATGCCGTCGGTGAGGGCAGCGAATATTCAGAGAACGACGGGCGACCATCTGTGCTTGGCAGGGTCAGTGCAAGTGAGGCCCGGCCTGGACGGTCATAGGCGACTTGGTCCGGATCGTCGCTCGTATAATGCGACGTCGTGGTCATGCTGCTGACTCGCTTATCCATGGTGGATGGCGTTACACTCAGGGTAAGGGTGGGAGGACTTCTCATTGGAGTGAGGGCCCCATTAGTCCTGCACTCGTTCTTCTCGGACAAAATTGGAGACGACATGGACTTGCGCAACTGCTTTCTCGGCGATTCACGTGGGGGATTGTTGGGAATCGGTGTAACACTGGTCTGCGATTGAGAGAACTGAATGCTACCGAATGGCCGGCGGGGCGGTGGAGAGAGGGGTGTATGTGGTACAGGTGTTTCCGCCCTCAACAGAGCAAGATTTGACAACCGCCGAGTATCTGGATCCGTTACAACAGCAACCAAGGCTGCCGGATCAATCGCCGAACTGGCCACCGGGGCAGGCGGGGAATATTCCTCCGAGGGGTCGATGACAGGGTGAATTAGAATCTTTTGATCCAGCAACTTTCTCTGTTGTTCCACCAAAAGTGTGGGGCGATGCGAATCCGACGACTGTAGGTGGAAGGGAGAGTTTGACGGCGTAGAGAAGAGGGAAACACAGGACGTGGCCACTGAATTGTTGAGTGAGTGCCCAACTGCTTCCCGAAGCAGAGCCTTTCTCCAAGCATCTTCGCGATGATCCAGAGATGACTGGCCGGGACTACCCGGAGGAGGTAATCGTTCTGCCAAAATAGCTGCACTAACCGAGTCTTCTATGCCAAGGGCATGGAGCGCCGAAGCCTGCAGCGCCAGAGGGTAATTGGCTGAAGGAGGTGGTACATCAACTATCTCCGTGGGATCGACGATGCCATCAAAAGTGGTAAATTTAGCCTTTCGGGACATGCGATCCCGATCAAGCAGGTAGTCGTGCCTCCCGAGATCCATCTCCGCTTGCCTCGCAGCAGCAGCCAAGTCTTGCATCTTCTCCCTAACCACAACCACCCTCGCCATATGTTGGCTGCCCGGCGGAGGACGAAATGTTTGCGGCAAGGGTCGACCATCATCACGTGCCAGCTGACGAAAGGGTAACATAGCATCTGAGGTTACCCTGAAAATTGGACTGGTTCCATTCGCAGCGTCCGGACAGGCGGACTTGGGTTTGGGCTTTCCAACGCGAAACAAGTCCAAAAACGTGGGGGCTGGTCCCTTCTTTGCGTTGAGAGAGGCCGAAAATCCAGCGAGAGATGGTTTAGAATGCGCCGGTGGGAGGAAGTAGCTGTTCTTGACGAGAAGCTGCAGTCGATAGGACACATCGTCTGCGTCGAACGCCTGTACTCTTGGCCCGTCTAACTCAAACGCAGATACAGGAAGGCCGCGGTCTTGTATGGCGGGAGATAGAGGGGAAGGGGGAGAGTCGGTGCCCATGGAGGTAGAGACGGGATACACAGAAGATGAGGTCGAAGACTGCTGGGTCAATAGGGAGTCGCGCAGACTACTCCGAACGCGATCGGCATCCGTATGAGTGGGTTTGAACGACGACGGCGGGGAGGTCAGGCGAAGCGGATGTCTGCCTTTGCCTTTTGTCTACAGGGGAACGGAGTTGAAGTTGGACAGTATTTGAAATGGTAAAGCAGACGTACCGAGTGAGGGGAAGCAACTGTCTCGAATGGCAGTGCTGCCCCGGGGTGATTTTGCAATGTATGGACGCGTCCAGAGTCGGCCGGCGAAGTCTCATGGTCGTCCATTAGAGGATGAAATGAGGTTAGAGCGACACCACTCTTGTTTGCATCTCTCCCTCCGCGAACATCAGGGCGCAAGTCGGTGTCTGCACTGGGACGACGACGTGTTGCCAACCTGCTATTTGGAGTCCCGGAAGGGCTAGTAACCAGGTCCAAGGCTGGCACTACGTCATTAGCTGCGGATATGTCTAACACCTGGTCCACGACAGCGGTGCTCTTGTCATCGGGGTGTGAGTCTGCGGTGATTGTTCTGGTTCGTTTTCTTGAGATGCGAGAACGACGGGTGAGGCTGGCACCGCTGCTGCTGGCGGTGCTGGCCAACGAGTTTGAGCGGGATGGACCAGGAAATGGTAAGGAGGAGGGATCTGGCATGGACTGCTCGCTCGTCCCTCCTTACTAGTAGTTAGTTAGTAGCTTAGTGACAGTTGTCCTAAAGCAAAACTCTCTCTTTGAAATTGACGTTAGGAAATACATTAGGTAATCAAGTATGTTCGGTTCGTGATCGGCTTCGAACGTTCAACCGACTTTGCTCTAAACCATGAACATCCCCTCGCAGCTGCAGCCTTTCCTCGACGGTAACTCGTCCTTCGTCTCGCGTATTGAGTCCTTTTTGACACTTTGTGTTAGCTCTGCCCCAATCAGAGGGCTTTTTACCAAAATGGCAACTCATTGTTGCCACTATGGCTATTTTCAACACGGTCCAGAACTTTGTAACACTCAAACTCACGCGCAAATTGTACACCGGGGTGCCACCCTCTTCTAGTATGTGCTTTTTTCGTCTCAAATTCGCCTTGGCTGACCATCCCAGTCACTGGATTGCAGGCACGCACGTTCGCCGCCTGGACCCTTGTTTCTGCTATCGTGCGGGGATATGCCGCCTATAATATCCACAACAAAGTGTACGTACCAGGGTTCCACTACCCAGTCGAACCTAGCTCAATCCCTGTAGGATCTATGACATGGCTTTGCTCACATACCTCATTGCTTTTGGGCACTTCACCTCCGAGCTATTCATCTTCCGCTCTGCCAAATTTAGCATACCGGTCCTCAGTCCCGTAGTGGTGTCCAGTTGAGTTGCCCCTCAAAGTCAGATATACAGACCTATTGATTGACTCGATATGGATAGCTGTTTCACTCGTTTGGATGTTGCAGCAGTATGATTTTTATGTCAAGGCATGACCCAATATGGTTCAAGACTCATCGATGCATCGCTCATGACACGATCATGCATTGACGTCTGCGGAGGTAAATGTTGTGTCAAGCCAAGACATCAAAACGGATCATTCATGACATGATTGGTACTAATGAATACGGAGAATGCTCGCTATGTGAATGTTATTGACGGGTTCGCATGTCCCAGAATCCTAAGGTCTCCCGGATCAACACGGCTAGAGAATATCTAAGAGCAATCCGAGGAGCGGAATGTGTCTTCTGAAACATGAAACACAATTCAAATAGCTGGGTGAACGTTCGAGCGTCCAGGAAGTACATTGATTCAGCAGCGCCATCCCTCTCGTGGCAATCAGCTCTTCTGTAACGCGTTGTGAGACAGAGAACACTTTCGTCTGGTCACTGCCTCTCTTTCCGTTGTTTAGCGTACCAGATGTGAAGCAGAGGGTGTTTACGGTGGTCGTAAAACTGGAAACTCGGCCGAGTGCAACCCTGACAGCTGCCCTGCCCAATGTGTGTCAAGTAACAATTCGGAGCGGGGGTAGTTTCCCCCAACTCTGGAGAGACATGAGGGGACATGTGGGGGGCTTGAGGAGCCCACAAGCGGGTCTTCGCGCACAAATGATTCGATAAGCGAGAATGTTACATACCCACGTGAGCCTTCTTTCAAAAAAACCAGGCTAGTTACCGGTTCTTTTCTCTGGTGAATCACAACAACCCGCGAGCCGAAAGTGTTGCCGCGAAAATCCAATTGATAAACGCCAGTGTGTTCTAATAGCAGCGCACCAGGCCCGCTGCAGCTAAATTATATTTGCCTTTGCTTCTGTAAGTGCGACGCTTCCCATCATGATTCGATAGAAACTCGGCGAGCAACAAGTTCCACCCAATAGGACTCCTGTCACACGACTCGTATTGACAGTGGCATTACTTAATGTGGGCAGTTTGGTGTGGGGGACTTGTGGGGACGTCGATGCCATGCGACGAGCGGAGATGATGATTGACGCAAATCCCGGCTAGTCGCGACTTGACACATGCAAGTTAGATCCGTACTAATATTCTGCCAGGGAAGCGGCTTGAGCGTAGTAGGACCGACAAAAAAAAAACTAGCGTAACATCCGGCCACGCGCAAAGTTTTTGAGCGTTAGATGCAGGCATAGTGATTTTTGCGACACCGTATCACGTATTTTTCGTGATATCGACCTCTGGAACATTATGGCGACAAATTGCGCAAGCTGAAGTTTGAAACATGCATTGTGCAAGGAATTCCATGGAGCGTACCTATTTTTAATGATCTCTGAACTTTTAAAAGGACCCTCTGGGACTGGAGTTACATACCTGCCAATCAATTACAGACCGTGGACTCGGAATGAATATTGAACCGAGGTATTTCCGACTGAATGATGGATCTTATCTCCGCCCTTGATCTTCGGTATGCATGATCATATGGAGGCAAACGACGAGAATGTGTTCCGCGCTTCCACGAGGGGGGTTTGTGACGTAAGTACATTCAACAGCGGTACCCCAAATCCGTGTTTGTCCAGGTCCGTCCTACCCCCGGATTATGTAATCCAAACTTAGGTTTCCCGGATCAGCGACCTGAAGATTTGCAAGCATCAACCGTGAAGGTATATAAGAACGGCCAAGATCAGACACACATTATCCGTCGTCCCTGGCGAATTATCCTCGTTTAACATGTCTGCCGTCTTGCAATACCCTCCCGAACTCCTCTTTTCTATCTGCGCCCACGTCTATGCCGCGGGTCTGCCATCCTCCACTAGCTCCTTAGACCCCATCGCGCTCAAAGACTATGGTGCACCGACTGGCTTGCCGTCGTCCATGCCACCGAGCAACTGCTCAGAGTCTGTCGTGCGCAGGACCCTGACCAATCTTTGCCTCGTGAACCACGCGTGGTCCGAGGCCGCCAAGCCTTGGTTGTGGCGACGAATCGAGGTCCGTCTTCCACGAAGCTGGCTGGCGCTCGTGGACGAGATCACCGGTGGGGAAAACCAAGGCACCGACGATAATACTGCGCTTGCCGTTCAACAATCTATCCATGCCGCTACCAAGGCAGCCCTTGCTAGCACCACCATCCCTGGTGCTTCGAGCGAGGAGGAGGCCCTTAACAAATGGAAGCAATCTATTCTCGAGTCTCTCAGCGGCCCAGACGGGTCGATTCCCCCAGACTTGCTTACCCCACCCGCATCTCGTGATCCCAGTCCGCGCCGTCTGAGGACGAAAAGCCAAAGTCCTGCACGTTGGAAGATCATGCGCACCATTAGCGATGCGGTTCAAAATGTTATGGAAAGGAACGCGCCAGGTGTTTATGGTGAGGTCATTTCTCTGGGATTCCCCGCATCGGATCCTTACCAAGCCGTCGGTTTTCTAGTTCCGACACTGCATGACTCACGACCTGGAAGGTTTGTACAGCTCATTGACTTTAACCATTTCCGGACCATCGGCATGCGCCGCTCTATCGAGGAAGGCGTGAATAGTCGTTTCGTCACTGGCGAACGTGTCGAGGCACTTCTCAAGGTTAGTCCGTGTCCTCGACTCATCCGACGCACGTGTGCTGACTCCTGTGCAGGAAATGCCAAACCTTACGGCATTCGGTGCTACTGAATATATGGATGGGGCGCTTACGTTGCCTGTTCTGATCGAACTGTTTCTCCGGGGTTCCGCGTCACGTGGCCGCCGTCCATCACGTGGGCGTGGATTGATCACAAACGATACTACCAGTGATGTTGAGGAAGATGATCGCGAGAGGAGACGGGACTGCAAAGATCTTGAAGCGGTCGATTTGACGGGATGTGTCAGCGCTGTTTTCGTCAGCGCGCTCAGCGAATTTGTCAACACTCACCTACTTGCTCACGGTGATGATTCTAGTGGAAACGAAGACGAAGAACGGATGGACACGAGGCGCTCTCGTAAGGTCCGTATTTCCCGAGAGGAATCGTCGACGTTCCCTGGTCTCCAGCGTCTCTGTCTACGGGGCGTAAAATCTGTTCAGCCTCACGTCCTTACTCCCTTTGTTCTCGCCTTCCCATCCCTCACCCATCTCGACCTTTCTGCGACGCGTGTTACGCCCGAATTGCTTGCTGCACTTGGTGAATCATCCGTCAAAATTCGTTCACTCGCTCTAGCCCGATGTATCCGCTTGACCGGAGAGGCGGTCACAAAATTCCTCATCCAAGCACCCGCTGCTGCTCGTATACAAGAGCTCACGCTTTATGGTGATCAGACATTCCCATCACCGCTATCTGCCGAGGATCTCAACGAAATATTCACTCTCGCCCCATGTTTCATCAGTGGCGAATTGACATACCTCGATCTATCCAGCTCTCCAATAACGCGAGAACTGCTTTGTGACGTCTGCAAGCCACAGCCACAGCTGCGGTCATTGGGTCTTTCCTATATCCCGGACCTTGAATTGGAGGCCATCGCCACGTTTATCAAGACCAAGGCTCTCAATGTCGAGGTGTTGACGCTTGCGTCCACCTCACCGGAGCTTGACTGGGGCCGAGCTGGGACCGGGGGCGGGCGAGGATATACCCGTCAGGCCTCCATTGCTTTACACACGAAAATCATCGGACCGTTGTGTACACCGCCTTACGTGCCCGTTTTTAGTACCCAACCTATTGTCCCACGGGCACCCACTTGCCTGCGTGTGATCGAGTTGTCTATGCCCACGCTTGTCGGTCTCGGGGCGGGTGCTGGGACCTGGCGGACCATTCGGAGCAAGGGGGGTCGAGGCTGGTACGTCGACAGCGCGAGTGGATGGGTGAACGGAGAGTTGCACAGCCGACTGCCTGCGGACCATCCTTTACGGGCCGAAATTGACCGGCTAGCGAATGCGAATGGTAATATCAGCAGCGGTGTAGGTTGGCATGCCAGAAAGATGGAGGTATGTGGCGCACGTGCAAGATTTCTCGCTTCCACCGAGTCTGACGTTTATTTTGCGATCATCGCGTAGGTTCTGCATGGCCATGGCATGCTAGGCCGCGAGGACGGCTTGTATGGCGCGGTTTCTTTCGCGTACCAAGGGTGAATGGGGTTACGGCACTGGATCCACGTGGGGCGTGCGGTTATTGTTAAATATTGGAAACATATTTAAATTCTCACTCGTTCATAGCGGCCGGCTGATACCATGTTACCTACAGACTCGAGTTTTGCTTTTGACTTACCACGATACTTACTGATTTATTAGCGCCCTGAGGGAGGGGCAGTATTGTATAGTAGACTTGACTCACCAATAGAGCAATATCTACATATCTATTGCGGCCAGTTTGTGCGTCCGTGCATGCGACGTGGGCGTGTTTCAAGTGCGTGTCAGAGAGAGACAGATACCAAGCATTATATGCTTCAGCATTGTGTCGCACTGCATTCTTGCAGCAGCGCCCAGTTGTTATAATGTTCAATTGTGCCTTTGGCGGAGGCGAATCATTATAAAGTTCTTCTTGAAGGTGCGTCGCCTCCTAGCAACATGAGGTCAACACGCCATCTGGTGAGTGGTACTTCAAGTTAGTCGGCTTGCAATGGCGCAGTGCCAAGTGGGCACGCGGAATTGGGTCGGACTTACTTGGCATCGTCATCAAGTACGATTTCCCAATAATTCGCGTGAGGCAGCTGCTGGGTAACCTGGCGCGTTCTATTTCAGATGCTCACAAAGCCAAAAACCGTGAATATGTGTGCTTATTCGGCTTAGTTGGGTGTACGTCCAGGGAGTCCCAGGTCACTCACTGAGAGGCAGTGTTTTGATCGGTGAATGTCAATAGCCTATCTATCCGACGTTTAGTAAGAGAGCCAAGACCATGAATGCCGATATGTATGTACGTGGATTAGGGCACTTCCCTCGATGAAGAAATGTGGACGTTGTGCTGCGTGCATCCGGGGGGGCCAGCTGGTTGCTCGCGATCAACTTGAACTTGAAGTTGGTCAAATCGTCCGACCTGTTCAGGGATCCTAGCAGGTCACTTGGCATTGTGAAGTGTGTTCCAGTATGCGCGTGCGGTGGCGGCGTGAGGCAGGCGACGGATTGGTGCGCTTCTACAGATCGGATGTCCAAGGAGCCAAGACCATGGGCGCTGAAACGTTGAAACATGGACTAGTAGGGCACACGCCTCCAATGGATAACACTTTAAGCAGCGCAGCTGAGCCGCACGGTGGGACATCAACTTTTCAAATTTGTCCTTTTGCAAGTTTCCGAGTCCGTTGACCGCAGCCGCGAATATTTTTTTCTATCCACATACTATAGTAGCAAATTGCCAAGTGGATTCATGTGTGATGTGACCGCCACGTTGCATGTCAATGCACGTGTCACGGAGAACGGGCCTACTAAGTACCCGTGATACGTAGCGTGCACAGCCCGACTAGTGCTATTAGTGAACACTAGTCTTCCTTGTCGTCTTGACATGTTGCAGCGTGTCAAGGTCACGGTGCCAAGGGTACTGCCACCGTGGCCACCGGTGCGGCGTGTGTGTGGATATGGAACATTCGAACAGAATGTCTCTGAGGTTCGGACATCTCCGATCTTGCGGTGGATAAGTAATAGCGCTGCGGTGTATACTACGAGTATTACTAGTACGCTGTGCTACTGCGGATATCAAAGCATAGCGTACTATGGGCCTGGGGAGAAGGGGGAAAAAACATAAGTAAAAAGACAACGAGTTTTAGTGAGCCGTGTCATACTAGCCATTTTCGGCCTTTTCTCTTGGCGTGATGTCAGGGGTTGGTTGGTTTCCGACTTTCTTTCTCGAAAGTGCGGAGTCCCAAGCAGTTTGACGGTCCTTAAATACCACCGTCCGTTTGTATCGTTCGTTCTTCGAACCCTTGATACTTTATTTTCCCTCTACGAAACGACAATCCAAGGTAATCAATTACTGTGTTTTGGACACAAACGCTGACCGACTCGGCGACGCCTCTCTCACAGTAGTGGGTTACATATTTCTAACACTAACAAGAAACTCATGGACGCCACACGATCCTCGACACCAGTGACCGAACCAGGCATATCTGAATCAGGCTTCGACTCTACGCAACAGATGATTCCCCCCCAACCGTCTGGTTCATCTTCCGCAGTGAGGAGACCGACCGCCCAACGAGGAATCGAGCGCAAACGAACTTCTATTCGGCAGCGCGCTGTCACCCTGATCACACCCGAGAAGGCGTTGGGACCTACTTCGACCGTCTGGCAAAGTATACGTACCATAATACTTGCGTCTTGTAAGCTCTCCGTCTATCGATGCCAGAACTTGTCAAGTCTTCATGCGTTTCTCGTCAGATTTGAATATTCTCCTCGTCTGTATTCCAATAGCCGTACGCCCCGTCTCTTTTCTCTCACCTTGAATTGTTGTGTGCTGACGTTTACTGGTTCAGTGGGCCTTGAATTTCGCGTTGCCCAGTCAATATACACTCATCTTTGTTTGTGCGTGGCGGTCCGCTATTCTGCACCTGCTGTTGTAGACTCACTTGCACAGTCTCATTTCTGGCCATCGTACCACTCGCCAAGGTGGGTGGTTGACTCGGAAATCAACAAGTAACCAGTGTTTATGAATCGTCAGTTGCTCGCGTTCGCCACGGATGAACTGTCAACGCGAGTCGGTCAAACATTGGCTGGTCTTCTGAATGCTACGCTCGTGAGTAACTATCTGTATTTTTTCAGCTGCTTTTTTGACGACTTTTTCCAGGGAAATGCGTAAGTCGGTTTTTGTTGCTCCTCTGAATACTTATTTCTTCCACTCCCGGTGCCGCAGTGTCGAATTGATCGTTTCGGTATGTCAAACTTGGTTATGCGTATATGCATGTGGCATCCTCATTACGCGTTCCATTAGATCATCGCTTTGACCAAGTGTGAACTGAGCATCGTACAGTCGTCGCGTGAGTATATTTTTTCCTCCGCTGGTTGAGCGTCCTCAAGCTCAGAATTCTAGTTATTGGGTCTATCCTGAGTAATCTGCGTAAGCATTTCATCGTTACGATCATCGACAGCCTCATTCATCTTGCTGTGCTACGCAGTTCTCGTGCTCGGCATGTGTTTCTTTGCAGGAGGTTTGAGGTACTCGGAGCAAGGTTTTGGCGTCAGTATGTGTCACTCCATCGCATTATCGTTGGCGCGGCTTGAAAACTTGGATCGAAAGTTGCGGCACAGATGAACTCGACTCTCCTGACAATCAGTGTCATCGCTGTTCTTCTTCCTGGTGCCTTCGTGTTCTCTTCTGGACTAACTTCAAGCAATGCCGATACGCAAGCATCAATCCTTAAAATGAGTCATGGGGTGCGTTCACTGATGTCGATATGAATGACATTACTGAGCACCTAGCAGGTCGCTATCATTTTACTATTCAGTACGGGCTTGCCTTCGTAGCTCTGTTTACAGCCAACGCTGATTTTTCGCGTTTCAGTCTATCTCTCTTACCTTTTTTTCCAACTTTCTTCGCACAAGGCTCTCTACCAGGACGACAACGAGGAAATTACGGAGTCAAAGAAATACACCAACAATCCATTCAGGTTCAAGAACCGATTCCGTCATGACAAACGAGCTGCGGTGCCGCAATATGCTGATGCGGCACTCGTCGCCTCGCCTCCCACCTCGCCTCAGGCAGGTGCTAGCTCTGCTCCGCCAAACCTCGATCCAGAGTCATCTGCTGCCATCACGCCATTGGTACTAAATGAAGAAATTGAGGAGCCCCGGATGAATGTTTATGTGTGCTTTGGGCTGTTGTTAGTCGTCACTGTGGTAAGCATGCTGGTTACCTGCCCTAGAGGCGATCGTTGACGTGCTGCATAGCTTGTCGCCGTCACTGCGGAATTCTTGGTAGACTCCATCAATGGGCTGACAGAAACCGGAAAAATCAGCAAGACATTCGTCGGAGTCATTCTTCTCCCCATCGTCGGTAATGCTGCTGAGCATGTCACGGCAGTGTTAGTGTCTGTCAAGGACAAGTTAACCCTCAGTCTTGGTGTTGCAGTGGGCTCCAGTATTGTGAGTTTTCTGTCTCCTCGCTCCATTTTAGATGTCGTGACCTTGTCTACTAGCAAATTGCGCTCTTCGTGATTCCGTACGTCGTCCCTCCCGGTGGCGCCGTGTGTGCTTACTTTTCTCATCAACACAGGTTCATCGTCACGTTGGCATGGATACTCGACAAGCCGCTCACACTGTTGTTCGACCCTCTTCAGTCCATTGTCCTGTTCCTTTCAGGTATGTCTTTCGCGTTCCCTGTTCGTTCCCAGCCGGCAATCCGTGATTGATCCACGACGCCCTGCTTACCCACAGTGCTCACCGTCAACTACGTCGTGCAAGATGGCAAGTCGAACTGGCTAGAAGGGATGATCCTGATGTGTACGTGATGATTCACTTGACCGTAGATGTCAACGCCAACGCAGCTTTTGATTTTCGGCGGGTATCCAGGCCTTTACCTTATTCTCTGTGTCACGTTTTGGTTTTACCCTGGTAAGTCGCCACACGGGACCTATGATATGTTGCCTCCAATGCATACACATGTGTTCTATGCCGTTTCTGACATACCTATGCCGTCACAGATTCCACTGCATCGAACTGTTAAAAGACCTAGACTGTGTATCCCCCCATCACAGCTTTTCATGTGCTCCTTCGACTGCATCACCTCGCCATCACCTCCCCCAGTGCTCACATTCTTTAAAAACCCAAACACACCATCTGCCTAATGTCCACATTCTACTATGATTCACAGAACGTTCAACTTTCAGCATGGTTATTCAACGAGTTTCGGACAGACCTTCAGGTCGTTATGATCGTGTAATTAGTTTTTTATTATTCGGCCACTCTATTGTCTATTTACGAACCCGACGGGGGGATCATTGATGCGAGAGTCTTGACTGAGCCGTTGAATCATGGAACGAAGCTAGGTCGGGGGAGCGCGGTGGGACTCGTTGGAATGGCTGTGCACCGGTAAGGTACGAAACTGATTGTCAAATTTAAACTTCCTCAGATATTTTTATGCCACTGGCGCTGTACTGCGTGTCAACCCTATGTACACGCCTTTGCCCCGTTCCGCCTGTACGCTGCTCCCTTTGGCATGGATGCCGATTTGATGCCGATCTCCTATTGTGGGCAGCGGTGTTCGCCTGTACCGGGCCGCGTCGACAGAGCTGCACCTGTTGCGCACATCCGCACAGCGGGGAACTGACACTGTACGCTCTCCTGTTGTGCTTACCTGGCATGTCATACTTACAGTTTGTGTGAGTGCTCTACGATGTCAACGTTTCAACGTTAGTGGCGCTCTTCCAGTGTTTCGCGTCCATACTAGGTATCTGACCTGACTTTTCTCTCGCACTCTTCTACAAAGACTTCTTAACCCTTCCTACCTTTTTTCCTTTATGTCGATCCAGGCCGTGTGACGCATGGCCGAATCTCGTCAGACATGGAGACCGAGTATCCAATGAGAGATTTGCACACCGAAATTGTCTCTGTGACACGTGACAGACGAATTGGTACAAGTACTTAGTCATAGTATCTACGAGGTTTTCGCACGGCTTGTATTACTGTAATAAAACACAAAAAGAAAGATATTTCAGGCCTCCATTTCTACAAAAAAAAAAAAAAAAAAAGAAGGAAAATGGAGTCACTCAATTAGAAGGAAGCACATCATCAATTCATCCGATCAGGAGTGTTGGGTTCCTCGATCTCACAAGACAGATCTTTCTTGGCCGCAGCATTCAGTGAGAATCGTGACACAGCCATTTCGTTACCTAAATCCGCAGGCCCGAGATTCGGCAATACCCGTGTCTCAGTTCTAACTGGTCAACAACACTACAATATCATGTCGCTTGCAATTGCGAGCGTGCCTGCAAGCCTACAAGTTTCCTACATAGTTACCTGTAACTAGGATCGTAGCGGCGCACTTGCGCCAAACCCCCGACTGCATTCAATCCGGTGAACACGTGCTACACAGATAATGGAAACTTTGGTAGAAGAATATGTGTGCAGTGCTGATATTGTACTGTGCAGATAAGGAACTGATGCGGAATAGACCACAGCTTCTAGCCTTTTTCATGCTCTGCAGCTAACCCAACGGTGTGCAAGCTTTTCAGGGCTTATGTTCTCATGTCGCGGTTGGATTCAACGAAAAGAGTTAGCGTGTAGGTCAAAACGAAGTCAGACACTGGTGGCAGGGACGGAATCTGGATGCACGAAGGAGATCCATTCCACCTTGACACCGTCCAGGCCCAGAGTCTCTGAGACCCCACGAAGATGGTGCTTCGAACCGGAAGACAGCGAGTATAGAAACAATCAAGATCCAGACTCCAGAGCGATACATCTGCGACGTACCTCCCGACACGGGCAGTTGTAAGATCAGCAACCCATGAATTAGAAGATGAAGCAGCACGTGATACGCGTACCAGACAAGGCGACCAAATCCGAATGCCAACGAAAGTTGGTCGGCCGATCGAATTTTCTCGCCTAGAAACCGCTTGGGTTTGGACTTTTCTGGTTTTATTGTGACTGTGCGGAGGCCCTCTCCGATCAGGGAACAACAATACAACCACATGATCATGTCTTAGATTTTCATGCCTGTAAGCCATTTTGCAGAGTACCTGAATGTCTGAGGAGGCCCAAAGCCCTCCCCCACTTCGTGGGAGTCGGGGATATATACTGCTTGCGATACTGAATGCTTAGCATTCAGTGTTGTTGCCTCTTGGCGTAACAGTTAAGCGGCGGGCGGTCTGACCTTACAATGCCCTTGGCGGGATACATTTGGCACAAATCGCTCACCGCGGGGCTCCGAAAAATACCTCCTACATGTTCTACATACCGGATAATCCATTGACGATAACGCATGCAGTTCTTTCTTTTTCGGCGGAGTGAGAACTGGTGCTCCGAAGACAGGAGAAGCCCCCGCCAGTGCCGCCGCCATGCGCAAACGACCAGCCTACAGTCTGGCCTTGTTCCCTTCTGCCAACGTCACCGCGGCGTTCGTCAAAACCGTAGTCCCTCGTTCTTTGGTCTTCGTGACTGTTACAAATCGCATGAGACGGTCACGCGAGCCATCCCACTGGCACGAAAAGCACGACGCACCGAATATCACCTTGTTGCCCTCCTTCCACATTTCTGTGACGAGCGTCTCTCCAGGGTACACGACGCCAGAAAACCTGCGGAGACACGGAACACCGACGATAACGAGTCAGTGCTCCTCGATAGAAAATACCGGGTGCTGAAGCGTCACATGTGCTCGAGTTCGTAAACGTACCTGACTTTGATATCCTCGAAGGGACCAAACGCCTTGAGGACGTGCTTCCCTGAGATGCCCATGAAACAGAGGCCTTTGGATCGTCGTCAGGGTCCGACGCTACGTCAGCATTGCGCCTCAAGGATCGACGTAGGTGGCGCACCGTGTAAGATCGGTTTCTCGAAACCACCAATCGCGGCAAACTCGGGCAAAATCTATGGGGGTGGGCCGATTGACGGATTGATTCAACAATACCCGTTACAAACATCGTGCATGATATCGATGGAATTGAAGCAAAGCAAGATCAACAGTCATTTTTTCAGACGCACTTTCACGAAAGAAGAAAAGGGAAAATGACGCGTACATGTAATGGATTATAGTCGCCGCTCAACCTGATGCGTACAATTAGCGTTCAAAGTCGGTCATGAAACACAGCGCCCGAGATAACGTCGAAATGACGAATGTGAACTGACCGGTATAAAGCAGCCTGAGTGGGTGACGTCTTTTCCTCCATCACGACATCCGGCGTGCGTTTTGGCGGCATGTTGGCCGCCGTCGCCGCGCCTCTGTCTGCAGACACGTCCCGAGTATTGAGCCATACGCAAGACAACCGAGTTGGTCCGATGAAGAATAATGGGACGCACCGGCTCCGCTGCGTTTACCACCAAAGCCACCCGCTCCGCGGATGAAGACGGTTGCTTGGTTTTCGAACAACAGCCGCCCTGTATCCCGATCTCTAGTTTGAACGAGCGTGGTGACGGATGCGGCCTTGCCCTTGTCCAAAACTTCGAGAAGCCTACGTGTTTGGCATGGTCAGTTGACGTGGGAATCCAGCCCCCATGCGGCAGGTCGGGAGGAAGGTAGGCACGAACCGGGCTTCATTCACAACGTTGGCTTCAGTCGGTATGGAACCTTTGATGGACAAGTACTGCTCGCCGTGTAAAAGCTTGGCCTGCCAAGTAAAACGAGATAAACGAACCCAGGTCAGACTCGACCCGGGATAGAACGCAGAAACCTGATCTCCAAGCGAAGACGTACGGGGTTGAAGTTTGGGAGCCAACCAAGGGGTACGCCCGAGCTGGTACCAAACTGTGGGATGACACCGAAAGTGGGGAGAGCGCTGAATTCGTCGTGGCCCTCGTATGTCCACTGGAGCTCCTGCTCGGTGGCACCGATGCCGATGTTGTAAAGGATAACATCGCGCTCAGTGTACGAGTATTCTTGATCTTCCGGGACCTGTGTCTTGGCGTCTGCCACCAACTGCGAGTCTTCAGGGTCAACGAACATGTCGGGTAGCTTGGACATGGTTTCAATGAATCAGTTCCTTGCTAGCCAGCGAGCTTCAAAGCAACGAGGAGGTTAATGGCCGTAACGAGAAAGTGAAACGAGCCGGCAGGCTCAGGCTCCGGCCCGGGAAAGCAAGGAAATCACGCGGCAAGGCCAGGCCCAACCAACCGAAATACCTTGGCAAACAACCTACGCTTCCCTCCATTATCATCTACGGGCCGGTGAAGAATAAATCAAGCTTGGTGTGCATCGGGAGGCCCATCCGGACAATAAGAAGCATGACCGGCTTTCCAAGAACAGTTTGGCGCATACAAAGGAATAAGTTACTGAGTACGGTGATTCATTTTAGGGTGAGAAATAGGTTCCGATGCGTCGAGCTCTGCGGGACTTTCAAGAGTGCGTTCTTAATGTGTGATAGCCGATGTTACTGAAACAGTCTTATAATAAGTACGCTCCGTACGTTGCGTCATCGTTGATGGCCAGGCACAATAGCAACGCGGAGAATGCATCGCATGAGTGTCCTTCAAATATCCATCTCGGACCTCCTCGGCACGATTATCAGACCAATTCACGATCCCCATTTCAGCCCTGCCAGTGTTGAATTGTATCTATCTTCAGGTACTAGAAATCCTGAAAGGGCGATCTATGCATACTATCCATGCATGTTTGAGCTCACCAGATCTGTTATAGGAGCAAACGTGAGACTGCTATCAATGTAAAGTGCCTCGTTCATTCCACCGATGTACAGCTCGCCTCCAGAAGCGATGAGCTTGAGTGAAAACACCTGTTGAGGCAGCTTTCCTTCACTGAAGAGTGTGTGAAATAGGGATGCTGAGAGAGACGGGAAAGCCTAACCCATGACCATCTGAGAAGAATATGTTGTTGCACTGGCAGCACCGATGGGCTGGATGTCTGCCTACTCATCAGTCAGAAATGGTTACATCCGCAAACAGTAAAAACATACGATGACACCAACAGTGGTTACATTGTCCGTGTATTGCCTTCGACAATCGCATTACCCTCGAATTCTATTTCGAAATATTGATTGAGGGCCTTGGCGGTCGCGGACGAAATGGGGTCCCAGAGGTTAGGGTGGCTTCTACAATTCTCATCACCGGTTGACGCTGGGACAAAGAGGTCGCTGGATTAAATAAGACGAGACAATGGATGGCACTGAAGGAAAACACTAGAACCGGTGTCGGACTGGACTGAAGTGGTAACTAGAGTGGATGGGTGTCACGAATGCACGGAAAAACTTACCAGTGAAGGATTTGGCGGGAGTGCCGATCCAAATGGTCCCATACCATGTTTGATGCTTGAGGTTCAGATTTGTCAAATCAATGCCAGCTCCACGACTCTGTGGGGACCCGCCCCATGTCAGAGCAGAAGGATGCAGCATTCCCGTCACGATGTTCCTTTAAAAAGCTTTTCATGCCATGAATGATCTTGCTACAAACGTCTAAGCGAAAACGATGCCACAGGACAATATACGCGATATGTGATGTATCATGAGATTTGATCACATCAATATTCTTGGCGTTCAGCGATAAAGAGTGTTTGGTGAGTGATATAGCCATTGCTCTTCTAAGACTAGATGTTGGGGCGGTCAGAACAGCCACTGTGACCGCAATGGTTGTGATCACCTTGAAGAGCATTAAGTAGCAAACGTGGAGGAGCAGAGATACCAACAAGTACATGCGCTTAACTTCAATGTCGGGATGCATCACTTCTAGGATGTAACCGGGTAATAAGGCTCAAGCTGATGCAGTTTCAATTACATTCGGATCATCAAAACAGGTATAGGTGAAGAGTTTGAGCAAACGTACCATATTTACTAGGACATGCCTATAGACTTTTAATCCGGATTTAATCGAGAGCAAGCGGGGAAAGTTTCCGAAGTAACTTAAAGTATGGACATACGCTGGTCTACTTACATCCTGGATTCCAGCGCCCGCAGCCCGGTATATGCACCGACGCGCTTGGACGAGCATGTCCCCGATCGCTTGTGAAGTTGCGATCAGGCAAGATCAACGTGGTGTTGGAGTAAGCGGTGTCCGAATATTTACGCTCGTTTTCGCCCGTTCATGTTCGTAGCGCGCGCGTACTATACATCGCTGTGAAGTCATTACGATTCGGCTGCACCAGCATGCTTTTGAGCGCATGCTGCTAAGCAATCAGACAAAAAGGACACTACAACCTTGTCATACGATGTACATCCATGCCCAGACCGACCACCCTGACGAGAGTTACAGCTTCGACTTTACAGGCTCCCCCGTCGTATTATCCAGATTCGCCATGAGCGTCAACATACTCTCCGCCGACGTTGTCGGATACGTCGCCCGACCATCGTCTACCCCAATACATTAAAGAACGACAACGGAACTCCAAAAGGATACGCACCAAAGTCGGTAAACACGCCCCACTTTGCGACAACGTCCTCTGGCGCCAATGCCACGTTGGTCGGGAAACCATGTCCACCCGTCCGCTGCCAACGCGTCTCGGCCGCCCAGCCGCCCGATATCTCGAACAATCTCCCCGTCGTCTCGACATTGTCTTGGCTGGTGAGGTATCCCACGATGGGGGCAATGTAATCAGGCTGGCAAAGTGACGATTAGTGATTGGACTAGAGAAGACGCCGAAGGAGGGGTACCTTGAATGCATCGACCATCTCTTTCGGCCTAGAAACAATGTCGGTGTGAAATCGCATGAGGTGACTGAACATCGACCGACCATATCGTCATCGTCATCGCAGTACCCGCACTCGGAGCAATGACGTTGCAAATAATGTTGTACTTCTTGCCTTCGAATGCAAGCGTCTTCGTGAGCCCTATAATCGCAGCTTTGGCAGAGCAATACTATCCAAATGTGGGTGAGATAACGACGCAACCGACAGTCAGCACGGCTCACGTTTGTCTGTCCAAAGTTTCCGTCTAGGAAAACGCGATCTCAGACTAGAAAGTGACAACATGTGCATATATCAGACTCACAAATACCGACTTGCGAACTCGTTGTCATGATCCGTCCGTACCTCTGTTTCTGGAACACAGGCCAAACGGCTTTCGCACACTAGCATCGGCGTCAGCAAACCTTTGATGTCGTCCAGGATACCCGAGAAACTAACCTTGTAGGTACCTCTCAGATGGATCGCCATCACAAGATCCCACTCTTGCTCCGACATGGCAGTAAACGAACGATCCCGCAACACGCCCGCGTTCGCCACGAGAACGTGTACAGCGCCAAATGCGTCCAAAGCAGCCTTGACGATGCGATCACCCTCCTCTGCAGAGCAAATAACCGGAGCCGCTTTGCCGCCAGCTACGAGTTACGCGTTACGCGTTAGACATCTAGGGTAGCAGCGGTCCACTCACCTTGTCGGACTTCCTCGCATACCGCGTTGGCACCCTTTGCGCTGACGTCGTTCACGACCACGTTGGCTCCCAGTCGACCATACATGAGCGCGTAGGCACGCCCAAGACCCGCACCAGCTCCGGTAATGATGACAGTTTGACCATCGAATCGAACCAGCGGCGTCGATTGAGAATTCGATGGCAGAGCGGAAGCGAGTTCGAGCTACCAACGCGATAAGCCATAGTCCTTCAATGTTCGAATACATGACATACCGTACTCTCGACGTCTGCGGGAGACTCTGGACTATAGTCTGTTTAGAAAAAGTAAAAATATGGATACGGCGTGCACTCACTATCTTGGGTTCGAAGAGTCGACGACTTCCGACCACTTGAGCTTGACCTGAACGCTTATGAGTTGACGCCAAGCCCGGAGACGCAATGTTCCTCACCGCAGAAGGCGTAAACGTCTCGTCCGTCTTCCAAATCGCACCCTTGCTCCTCTCCCACCGATTCTCCGCGATGAAGCCCGCTCCGACTTCAAACACGCGTCCTGACGCGTTCGGACCCTCTGGGTGACAGACTGCAGCGACGAACGGTGCTACGAATTCGGGCTAACCAACAAAAGATTGTGTTCAGCCGTGAGTGCACCAATCATCCACAAACCCATCTCACCTTCAACTTTTCGAGAACCTCGGGCGGCATGATAGTTTCTGTCATCCTTGATGCAGCAGCCTGTAAAATAAGTCCCGAGGGAGTCAACACGCGTGTTAAAGACGAGATACAGAAAGAAACCGCACAGGTGCAATCGCGATAGCATTGATATTGTACTTGACACCTTCCCTTGCGAGAGCCTTCGTGAACCCGATCAAACCCATCTTTGCCGCACTGTAGTTTGCCTGTCCAAAGTTGCCTGTCACATTCGTGGTGCAGGTACACGTGTGAGCGACCGTGCGACAGTAAAGAGTATGAAGCGCACCATAAATGCCCGCAGCACTCGCCGTGTTGATGATCCGCCCAAACTTTTGATTGCGGAAATGTGGCCACGCGGCCTTGGTACACGCAAAAGCACCTTTGAGATGTACCGCCACGACCTGGTCGAACTCGGCGTCCGACATGTTCTTGAACCTACAGGGCAGGTCTAACGACGAAGGAACGAAAGAGCGAGCGCGGACGTACCCCTTGTCCCGCAAGATACCCGCATTGTTGATAAGAATAGTGACGCCCCCAAAGGCGTCGATGGCGCTCTTTATGACCGCCGCACCGTCCGTCACCGAAGACGTGTTCACTACAGCGCTGCCGCCCGCTGAGCAACCCGATCACAATTACAGACACCACGCAAGATGCAAAGTCGCAGTAGGACGCCCCATCAGAACCAAATCCCGAGTTAGACGTGAACCGGTAGGGAATCAACGGCAGAACAAAGACACGTTGGGACAAAGTCAATACATGCCAATGCCACAAACTAAACGAAAGACCAACCCACCTCGTTTGATCTCGTCGACCACCTTCTGCGCCGCCTCTGCATTAAAATCGTTCACGACCACATTCGCACCGCGCGATGCAAACAGGAGCGAGTAGCTAGGAAAGAGATGTATGATGTAGTTATAAGGTCAGAGCGACTCGAAGAGACGCACACTTTGCCTAGTCCACCGCCTGCGCCGGTCACGACGACGGTGTGGCCTTTGAAAGACAACTTGGACATACTTGAATTAATGTGGGTGATGCGAGAGTATGTACCGGACTCGGAGCTTATGAGGAGGCAGGAAATCACATGGTCTCGGGACTCGGCGCTGGTTCGGGCAAGACGGAGAATAATAATTATTGATGAGACGACGACGACGATGACGAGACGAGTAGGCACCCGGCAGCTACTACGTGCTACACAGTGACGCGGAAAACGGCTCTATAAGAGCACCAAAGCGCACAGGAAACAAGTATGTAGAAAGCGCTCAGGCAAGTCAATACAAAACCCAAACGGAATAAGAAGCCGACAAATGTCAGGCCGTGGAGAATAAGGTGAACCAGTAATGATATGAAAATAAAAAAACCGTTAAACACAAAAGAGAACAAAACAACCAGGGACACAAAAGAGAGAGATCGAGAGGGATAGAGGTGCATGGCATACAATTGTCTGCGAACGAATGCCGAATATGCGGTAGCAAAGAACCAGCATGTATACGCAATTAGTTGGATACGATGTGTTTCGCAATAGTGCGCAGCGGCAAACAGATGATGGAAAGATGCAGTGGGAGGGATGCATGGAAGATAGCAAGGCAAGAGTAACACATAGGCAGATAAGACATGAGACTAGAGTGTATAATCAGACATTGAGATTGCGGATGAATGCGAGGATTGGAAACAGGATGTCGAGCACAGGATGAGATAAAACTGGAGATGTCGTGCGAGATACTGAGCAGCGCTCGGACGAAGCTGCGGTTTACTTCTTGAGCACCATTTCAACCTCCTCGCCGCGACTCGAGTTGTTCTTGGCCCATTCAATAGCGAAGAGCGATGCCTTGAGGAATTTCTTGTGGGCGTACTTCTGACAGACGTATTGCTGGACAAAGTTCTCTTCTAGGACCTTCTCGCAGATCCACTGGTGACCAGGTTCCAAATGTTCCGCGACGAACCCAGAATGGTAGATAAATGCTTCGTTCTGAATGGGAGCAAATCACATGATCAATTATCAGGGGAAATGCAAAAAAAAGATCCGCATTCGGTTCTCACCCAGTCACCACCGAGCATCTTCCTCGCACTGTACATTGAGATAGCCGCGATGAGACTTGGCTTACATCTCAGAAAGCGGTGGTCCAGCAGGGTAACCTCGGCCAAGAACTTGCCCAACGTCCTCGTCTGAATGTCGTAGTCGTCAGCCTTGCTAATCTTTCGCATCCAGCTGTACGGAGAACAGTACTGCGAAACCTTGAAGTCCAGGGTCTGCAACACAATACGCTCTCCTTTGAGGATCTCTTCCTTGGTGTAGCCGTTCTCTGTCATGAAGACAAACTCGTCGACTGACGGCGCCAAAATCTCTTCGTACTTTGCGGCGATGAACATAGCGGTAACTCCGACGAGCTGAAGCTTGACGAGTGAGACGACTCTCCTAGTAAGGAAACGATCGACGATATTGATGGCGATCCAGAGGGTCTCTGGAAGCATGTGCCAACGCAGGTGTACTTGAAGAAGCCAGTCGACCAGGGTCTGTCGCATGGACCATGTGATCTCGTTCTGCCCGTCCATGTAATCAGGGTTGGGCATCACGTCCTCCTGTCGAGGAACCGATCAGCGGGCGAACACTCGGTTAACAGGCGAAAGCTTACCTCGAGATCCGACATGTACTTGAAAATCTCGTCCGAGTACTCGGACACCATTGTGGTGTCAAAAATGTCAACATCGTCTTGGTAAGTTCGCTGAACGTCGGTTACTTGTTTGTAGTGCCTCATGGCCTTTTCGGTATCGACATCTGGCCAGATGCGCGGAGACTTGGGTCCGGCGCTTTCAGGCTCGGGGCCATTTTCGTCGCTGACGCCGGTTTCTTGAACTCCTACCATGTCTTGCTCGTCCTTCTCTGCGAGCATGTCGATGAGCTCTGACTCTGAATCTTGAACTTGCTCGACATCCATTTCGATCTCTTTCTCTTCGACGACCTTGGTGGGGACAACTACTGGTACAACGGTTTCCTGCCGCGACATCCGCTTGAAGACGGATGGTTTGTGTGCGCGTGCGGTAGATGTGCGAGAGGCATTCTCTGTTCGACCAGGACCCGCTGGGATGCGTTGTGGGCCGGTAGCAGCTGCCAGCGACGAGGAGCGAGTACGCTTCACTCCCTGTTCTGCATTGTCCTTGAGGCTCTCTTTTGCAGCAGCCTTGATGACATCCTGCAGGCGCGCGAGTTAGCGAGTTGTGCGGGTTCAAACGCTCATCAACTGACCTTGCGGTTGACCGCGGTGGTAGTGACCTCACCGAGAGCGGGTCGCTGTGAGCCGCCCTTGAGACCGTTCAAGATAGCGGATGCGCGCGAAGTTCCGCTGGCTGTGACGCCCGAGCCTTGACGAAGGTGTCTACCGGTGGCGTTCTCGTCGCCATTTACCTTGCGCTGAGCGCCGATGCGGGTTCTTGTTGGTAACTTGTTGCGAAAGGTGAGTGTATGAAAGGGGTGAGCGAGGGTCTACTTACGCGGGCATTGTTGGCCATGTTAACTGAGCTAAGTTGGTGGAAATGCTACAGGCGAAGTAATGGACCTTGTCGAAGCCAGACTCAAGGATACAGAAATAAATGGGGAGAAGAAGAAAAGAGAAAAAAAAAAAGCTAAGAAAGCCGTGTTGGTGTTGGAAGAGAAAGAAAAAGTGTCAGCCGCGGTCGAGTTGAGACTTGAACAATTGTCGCGTACAACGCGAACCACTCACGTGATCCAAAAAAAAACACTTCAAAACAGACGCGTCGCGTCGCGTCGGATCTCAATTTCTTCTAATCATCTCTAGTACGTACACTCGCATACATCCGATCCCGCCCATCGTCCCTCCATGATGATCCCACAACATTTTGGCGCATGCCAAGCCCAGCACGGTGTGCGGTCGGGTGGACCTCTATCGGTTCCACCAGCCCGTCGTCCGTCGCTGAGCCGAGCGCGGTGCCAGGCTGCCATCCTTGCTTCAGCAGAAGCTGCCATCCGACATTGTGTTCTTGTAGTGGTACAGAGGGATGTTCTTCTTCTACCAGGGCGGACGGAGTGCGTGAGGGCTCGTGGGACGATTTCGCAGGCCCTAGGGAACTGCTGCGCGGGCTCGGTACGCCTGGGCTGTCGAACTGCGAGGTGGGGTGCATGGCACGTCGCCGTGCGGACCGGTCAACATAGGATGCTGGGGACGGTGTGGAAGCCGGGTGTCGTGCGAGCAGGGTGTGTTTGAGCGACGTCAGCGCCTTTTTGGCGTCTTGCGTGTGGGCGATATCGGCGGGCCGTTTCTCCGCAGTACTGCGAGTGCTTTCCCTGGGTACGGCAAACAAGGGAATGACGCCCTGGTCGGTGGACGTGCACTCGTCACACGGCGCACGGTCCTCGTGTATGTGACAGAGAAAGGTGGTGCTACCGACAATCAGCCGGTCAAGGTGGTGCAACGGACGTGGTATACTCGCCATGCGCGGAGGGGAGAGACGGACCGGCTCAGCGTCGGGTTGCCGGCCTGACTGGACGAACGTGCCGTGCTTGGATCCCATATCCACCACCGCCCATTCCCTTCTTGCCTTGTCCCAGAACACCGTAGCATGCAGCTTCGACACTGGCATCTCCTTCAGTCGTACCCTCGGCGTCTCGCTTCCCGTGGGACCGACATCCCGTCCAATTTGCGTCTCCTCGTAGGCGTCGAGCACGGCAAGGCTGAGATCTTTGTGCAGGATGGATGTCTGCAGCACCCTGAGCCGCAGCGGAAGCCAGACAGGGATGGAACGCTCTGAATCAGGGTCATCACTGCAACTCTGCCCGTGTTCGCTGTCCATGATCTGCCCGAGAGCGTCACAAGTGGACTGCAAATTTAAACTCCGATCCATCCTTCTTGCATGGATTCGTTCAACGAGGCAAGTGTGCTGTTTCCGCGATACATTCATATTAATATTATCATAATCGATACAGGATCTCCTTCTCCCAAAGGAATGGCTCGTCGAAGTAGACCCCCAGACCTCGACCCCTTATCTCATTGTTCGTGCTTTCTTGCTTGTTTTCATTCGAACACCCTCAACGGCACTCTGCCACAACTCTCATTGGACAGAAGTTTCATTCTTCGACAGTGGATCTCACCTGCTGCATCATGATTACTGACACAAAACGGACCTGGGTGGAAGGTCAGTCCATCTTTGTCGGTGATTAGCCACGCGAATTCCTTTCTATTTCGTCCCCCAGCGTTGTCAAGCAAGCAGTTTGCAAGGCGGTGGCGTGAATGTAACGAACCGGTCGATTCACCATCCCTCAATGACGACGAAGAAGAGGCATGGCGAACACACTCCCTTGATCTCTTATCTCGCGCACATACTCTTGGAGGCATGCCGGAACTCTCGTTTGAAGTCGTCGAGTCTAAATTTGAGGTACCCTTTCCCCGAAGCTCGCGGGCTGTCTAATCACTGATGCGCGACGTTTCCAGGATCTTGCCTTTCAAATGGAGTGCAACGCGTTCAAGTGGCGCTGGGAAACCATATTCGTTGGTCACAAAATCTCGGCAGATATTCTATCAAAGCACCTTATCATGCCTATGATAACCGCGAACCATCTCGCATTCTCATCTCCAGACGTCGTCGGCGATCTCCCTCACACCGATCTTGACAAGGTAAAAATCGTTTCCAACCACGTGGATCCACAGCGTTTCGGTTCTGACTGGGTTCCGTATTCCTCCGCTCTCAGGCTATAGATAAGCTCGCGCGAACCGCACGTAGAGCGGTCGACACACACGTTAAGAATGCATTGTCGAAACCACGTCTGGCCACGACAATTAGGCGCATAACTGCAGTGTTTAATTTCATTTCGGACCCGCGTGGGTTGCTCATACTCCCCCATCGTGCCGCTCTCTTACATGCATTATCTATAGCCAATGTATCGACTGACGCCGTCTCCCCGGTACTACTACCCCTCGACCCGATGCCAAAGATAAGAAAGTCGTCTGAGCTCCTCAAAACCACGCATACACCCACGCTGGAACTGCATGTGGGTCCTCTTGTCGTGTCGAGATCCCAACACGGCTGATCGAACACTAAGGATCGTCGTGTCATCTCGACGAGTTCCAAAAGAGCGAGTATTGCACCCTCGCGAAGGTCGAGCCCCCCTCCGATCAAACGCGCCGCAGACTCCGGCTCAGCCACAGAGCCGGAAGACGATTCCATGGTCCAGCCATCACGGCCAATTCCGGGGCCAGGGTCCGCCGTAGATCAACAACCTGATATACCCATGCGGTCTCCGGCGCCATCAAGGGAAAAGGAACGCGAAGCTCCGTCTCACTCGGGCAATTCTCGGAGCCGGAGCATCACAAAGGCTTCACCGTCTGATACGGATTCGTCCCCTGCGCGACCCGTCAAGAAGAAGTCGAAAGCCCGTGCGTCCTCTTCGGACGAGGATAGCGAGGATGGACTGGGGAAAAAGCCTGCTCTATCCAAGTTTGTGGGGGCTGGACTCCGTCAGCCTATCAAGCGTGGGGGCAAGCGGTTTTAAATTTCATGCGTGCAGATCACTTCAAAATGACAGGGTTTTGACTGTCGTGATGGCAAGCGCCTGGTTGTGGCACAGGAAGTTGCAGGGTTCATGCCGTTATGCATGGATCGCGACGTACGCACTGCTGCATTTGTTTTCTTGGTGGTGGTGGTAGCACGACGTGCTGTTGGTCATTGCGAGTGTCTGTACCATGACGGATGACCACATCCCGGTTTCCAATCGGGGCATTCAATGGGATCTCGAACCACTTACGAATTTCAACGCCAGTGTCGTTCACAATGATTGGTTATGAATGCCGTTCATGTAGGTCGGCGGTCCAGGGCCTTGTACTCACTGCGATTCATGATAAAAGATCATCCTCGTTTGCACCCTGGCTCGCCTCGTGGGTGGTCGTTATCCCGACCGTCTCGCGATACGCTAGAAGCACGGAACGATGAACATGACACGCACCACAGCCCACGGGCTCCGAATCGATCGAGCGGTCGATGGATCTCATGTCGAAAATTTCTTATTTTATTTTAATTTTAGATCAGATGCAAACAACGCATACATCCATACATCCATTTGGACTAGCCTCAGGTTTTAAACAGTGGTCGTAGAGAAGCTCGTTTTAACCGACCCGTAAGTACTTGACAAACTGAAACTTGGCCTGAAAGCCGAACTGCTTGTTACCCCAATGGCGTTGCATACATATGCAGAAAAACGATCGAGGCAGTGGACGCTTGCCGATTCAATTCAAAGCGATTCAACAGAAGCTCGTTTTAACCGACTCGTAAGTACTCAACAAGCTGAAACTTGGCCTGAAAGCTAAACTATTTGTTATCTAGTGGCGTTGCATACACATGCAGAAAAAATGATATGAGGCAGTGGACGCTTGCCGATTCAGGCTTCAATTTAAAGCAATTCAACAGAAATTTTAGAACGAAGCTCGTTTTGACCGACTTGTAAGTACTTAGAAAGCTGAAACTTGGCCTGAAAGCTGAACTATTTGTTACCCCAGTGGCGTTGCATACATACATATATGCAGAAAAAATGATTGAGGCAGTGATTCAATTCAAAACGAATCAACAGAAACGAAACTTTAGAAACTCAGACACGGTTAACTAGTACTTGGCGCAGACGGTCAAGCCACGCCGGCACTGCCAAGTCCCAAGCTGCGGGATAAGCTAAGTTCCATCATGACTGTAAGTATGTACAATATATCGATCCATTGATTGAAAGGAGAAGCGTCAGGGTGGGTGATCAGGTCACGGTAAATGTAGGTCTAAGTTCCATGCATACTACGTCCTGCTCGCCAGCACTGCTCCATTCAAGTTCAATCGATCGATGATCGATCCCGATCCGACTAGAGGACACTTGTTCTGTTACGGGGTCCTAGTACGCCTACCGGCCTTTTCTTTCTTTGCCTGCTTCAAAGTCGCTTCGGGCACGGGCTACACGGGTTCATATGCATATATAGTTAGACTAGGATCGCTCGGGAGGAGAAAAGGGGGCAAATGCAAAAAAGGGGGGAAAGGTAGCACACGTCGAGTCGTCGACTGCGTACGTACGTATTTCCGATGTTGCCGTGATGACTATTTAAGTAATAATCGCATTCGTTATCCGTACTATGTGATCGTGAATGATTTCGGTGTGATCATCATCATAAATAAGGCTGTACTGCTAAAATCATGAATGGATCTCATAACCGGCGAATGCACAGCTCGGCCGGTGATGGGAGTACAATAATACATGCAGGTATACATGAATGAACACCGGTCGAAGGCTGTCACTAGGACGTGTAACTTGCTGTTAGAATGACTCTCTCGTTATGTACAAACTTTGATCATGGTTCAGAGGCAACTTTGTTCAAACAAACGTTTTCGATTCGCTTTGAACACGTTGCTTCGCTCAGCCTTCTGCATCTGAGTCTTTCTGGGTTTTTAGTTCTAGTTCTAGTTTTATTGCATCCAATCGATCGCTACGCATGTGCGTCGGAAACGCGTGACACCTGGCAAGAAGGGTACATACTCGATTCATTACTTGTAGTCTTTCATCGTTATTATTATCACCCTCGTTTCAATATATATACATTGGTCCTCGTTTACGCCGCTCCAACGAGGGAGCTCTAGGAATCTCTATGTCGGTAATAGTAGTAATTCGAGGGTCTGTTGAAGTGGTCACTCGGATCACATTGGGCCCCACCTTCACCCGGATCCTGGTACCGTGACCCACTAAAAGTGCCGGCCTAACTACAACTCTTAAACCACCCCCTGGTTTGGCGAACCGCCCAAGCCAAAACTGTAAACTCGTCCGAAGCGGTGACAACGACGTCACGGGGCAGGCCGCCTTCAGGGGGTGGGGGGAACAGCAGCACCACTCTCGATCACGTAAAAACACAGAAGTTACGCAATAAGGACGACAGTACGAGACACGACATAGGAGACGCAACAACACATGAAAAAGATTATCATCCTATCATCACTATTCGTTCAGGGCTGTGGCATTACGGTCCGAAAAAAAGGGGGTAGGCACTGAGCTCTCCTACCCCATATACGCACGGGACGGCGGTGCGGCGGTGGTGGTGGCAGTGGCGATAGTGGCGGCAAAAGGTGGCGGAAGGAGGTGGAGGTGGAGGTCGGGGACAAAGCAAAAGCGCGCACATCCGGCGTGCTGTGTTACCGCCTACACGTCACCAAAGACGCTGGTCCGGGTATTGGCATCCCTCGCACTTGGTTTGGAACAAGTTGCGTACGCGTCTGTAGTCGGTGAATTCCTGGTGAACGAGAACGAGGATCGCCGTCAGGAAGAAATGCGAACATGAAACTGGGACGCGCGACGCGGGAAGAGAAGGTAAGAAGAGAAGGAGAGGACGTACAGAGGCACATCCACAGTTTCGCGCCGTCTTGTGCATGTGTGCTGGGCTCAGCTTGCATCTCGGAGAACCACAGTCGATCGTGATGCCTGTCTGATAGAGACGAACGTAGTGCTGGATGTGGACAGAAGTAAACGCGAGTTCAGTGTCGGCCGGAAGAGGCTTACCCCACAGCCCCTGTACTGATCACCAAAGCTACGATAACCAAAGGTTTGAACGCGTAGCGACTCACGACAGAACTAGAGACTCACCATTCCATGCTGCACATTTTCGGTTGGATTCGGCGGACGACGACGAGAAGAAACAAAAGTGCAAACGTTGGCGGAGAGGTGTGAAGAAAGGGGAATGGTGACGATGGTCTGCGTTTGAAGACGACTCTGGATAGACTGGTAGACAACCGGAGGAGGGGTCACAGGCTTTATAGCCTTGCATTGTCAGTTAGGATTTGGTAAGAAAGGACGCCTTCGGGGGAGCGGAATCCAGGAGTGTACGAAGTGATCGTGGGAGAAGTGATAATGCGAACCATGTTGTGGAAGCCGCGCTTATTCGAGGGGCAAGAGGAGCCATGTCGAAGCTGTGCTGGAGTGTTACGCCCTGGTTTTTCCCTTGCGGGAGCAAGATCTGGAAAAAAAGTCTGTGCTTGCGCTGTGGAGGTGCCACGTCGTCAAGGTTGTTTGATAAGAAGACCAAAATGGGCAGGAAGGGGTAATCTGGCACGAGGTCGGACGAAGGGCATCGCACATCCCCTCATGGAAAGCAGCCTGCCAAGCGGCTAGGAACGCGAGCTGGAAAACCTACCAATGAACAGGAAACAAACGCGCGCCGCGCCGTTTAACCATTTAATCGATCGCTGATGAACGCAGACGGATCTAGGACACAGAGATGCAAGGCAGTGCTAATTCCGTCCGATGCCTGTAAAATTGACCGAGCTGCGAGTCCTGACCACGCCACTGGCTTGCACGCCCGGGTGGTGAGCATGATCGATGAGGGTGAATAATGAAAACTTTGGTCCTCAACGATGATGGGTGATGAAAGCTGCCTGCCCCTCGCTCCATGATGGTCGGCGTAGGCCACGGCCCACAACGTTGCGTCCCATTGCGGCGAAGGTTGAGAAGGTTGGGCGGTCTTCTCGGAAGTTCAGCGGCCGGCATGATCTGGCCCGGTTATATGCCAACACTATCATCGATTCATGAGTCAATGCCATGATGGCGCAACGCGAAGCAAGCTCAGCGTCTTCATGTATCACTGGCACCGCTGACGCATATTCAGCACGGAGTCCCTGATGGTCGATCGTGGTAGTCGTGGGTCCTCTTTCTGTTCTGGCGGAGACCCGTTCCCAGGCGGAAATTTGCTGACGTCGCGTTCCCACTTAGCTAGTTCCGGACTCGATGCATGACTGTTCTCTCGTCAAATTATTCAGACCCCGGCGTCCTGCCAGCTTTTCCCTTCGCCCACTACATAACTAGGCTGGCAAGACCACTGCCAAGATCGGGATCACCGCTTTCAGTTGCTGCTGCTGCTGCGAGTTTCAAATGTGTCGTACACGGTACACCCAAGAACCGCTCTGAATCATTTCATTTGTATGAAACAGGAAGAAGGACGGGAGGAATTCGAACGTCGCATTACTCCTCGCAAGCATTGAACGAGGGGGCGCACAACAAAAACACGATCATCAAAGAATCTCTAGGCTCCTCTTCTTCGGCTCCTTCGGCTCCTGGGCCCCACGACCCCCTCCATGAAGGTGAGAATCCTTCCCCTGGTTGATCCACGCTGCAAGACTTCATGAAATCGAGTTGGCCCACAATGCTGCCAAGTACTAGCCGTGATCCGGGTCCTCCCAGTCCTCATGGCCATTGGTTGCTCGACGCGCCAACCTCGTGGCTCCACTGAATCTCTAATCAATCGTCACGTTGACCGCTGAGCATTCGTGATGGAGTCCCGCCGCAGACCTGCTTCGAACCCCATAACGTTCTTCTCCATTATCAAGCGAGTAATCAAGTTCAGAGACATACTACATAATGTTCAGCGCGTACTTCATACCGTTTACGGCGGAAGGTTATACATGACCTACAACTTACGTCGTCTACTTCTCAACAGCTGTCTTCGCGGAAACTGCCGAAGCAGCACGGTGTCTCTAGAACCTCTGTCATTCATCCCAATGGAGCCAAGAGCAGGTCCTTCGATGAACGTGCGAGCTTAGCTTGCACAACTCATCATCACGTAGACCTTGTTTCGCGGGAAATCCCCTACTCTACTACGGGCTCCGAGAGATCTTCAGGAGAATCTGCTCTCTCTTCTAGCTCCTGTGGTCTCGAGGTTCGAATGCGATCCTGTACCATCATACAGTCAGCAATGGTCGCAAGGCTCACTCGACTATTTTCAAGCATAGCTGCGAATTTGGATCGATCATCCTCCGCTGCAAGCCATCCGGGCTTGACCTTAGCTGGCATTTCTAATATCATCACAACACTAGATCAGCCTGATCGCAGAAAGTGCCTGCTGGATGATGGTAACATGAGGCGAACGCCGAAAGAAGATGGCCCCGCTTGTCGACTGACATCGATTCATCGCTGCTCTTGAACTCAGATACTTCGGTTGTCGCTCTCGCTTGTCTCGGCATTTCTGCCTCCAGGTTTCACCCATACAGACGTCTTCTGCCGAGACCCGGGTTCTCTTTCTTCGATGCGCATACCCTTGTCTGCCTACTTTGCCACACGGCTTACGCGTGTCAAATGACGTTGCTTGCAACATGTGCGGGAGCTGCGACGTTTTGTCGTTCGGTCTGCACGTAAAGGAAATCAGGGAACCACCAAAAAGGCTACCAGGACGACCTCCCATCATTTTTTTTCCGATCCCCGTCCGCCAGCTGTACACAGAAAAGAAGAAGAAGACTCATTAGCCGCGCCCACATTTTCTTATTCACGTCCAGCCATGCAAGAGGCGGTGGAAGACAGAGGTACGGATTGCATCACGAAATTTCATTGGATCAACGCTTGCTATCATTCTATCCTGTCCGTTCGATGCCGATTGGGATGGAGTACTGTGCGCAGTCAGATACGAATCCGTTTCGTCACGTACCGCTGTGTTCGCACGTAAAAAAGACACATGTACCAATTGACGGCGGTGTTGCGCACAGATAGATGTCCTGAAAACCCTGAAAGAAGCCGACTTCCGATAACCAGCATTACACGGGGAAACAAACAAAGAAAAAAAAAATGGACAACATGTATTTCAGCGTCAATGTCACCGATCATAATGGCTGGGTGCTCGGGGACTGGTCACTGGTCATCGTTGGGTATTGGTAGGTTCTTGGTTGTGTCCATTCGCTGATATAATTCCTGGGCTACTCAGGTAGACGCCGGAGAAAATTTGCGCCAAGTAACACGTGGAGGAAGCTTGTCAAACATCGTTCAACCCCGATCATTTATCCTTTGGATGGGTTCTCCGCACTCATCTGAGGAACTTGAGTCTCAAACACTCGTGCTGTGCCCCACCATGTCCTCCAACTCTCTCTTCGCGCATCGTGTTCTATGATTCGAATCGCTTCAAAACCCAGTTCCACAAAAGAACGTTTTGAATTGTCTCATCATTGCATCGCCTCACGGCGGAAGAACGACCCATAGTACCGGG